>PISX010009114.1:30331-65694 GCA_004024625.1 Mellivora capensis
TCTCCTTTGCTGTGCAGAAGCTTTTGATCTTGATGAAGTCCCAAAAGTTCATTTTTGCTTTTGTTTCCTTTGCCTTTGGAGACATATCTTGAAAGAAGTTGCTGTGGCTGATATCAAAGAGGTTACTGCCTATGTTCTCTTCTAGGATTCTGATGGATTCCTGTCTCACATTGAGGTCCTTTATCCATTTCGAGTTTATATTTGTGTCCCATGTAAGAGAATGGTCGAGTTTCATCCTTCTACATATAGCTGTCCAATTTTCCCAGCACCATTTATTGAAGAGACTGTCTTTTTTCCACTGTATACTTTTTCCTGCTTTGTCGAAAATTATTTGACCATAGAGTTGAGGGTCCATATCTGGGCTCTCTACTCTGTTCCATTGATCTATGTGTCTGTTTTGATGCCAGTACCATGCTGTCTTGGTGATCACAGCTTTGTAGTAAAGCTTGAAATCAGGTAATGAGATGCCACCAGTTTTATTTTTCCATGGTGTAATGGTGAGCACTCTGGACTCTGAATCCAGCTCATCATTATTAATTAGGAAATGCAAATCCAAACAGTAAGATACCACTTCATACCCACTAGGATGGTTAGAATCTAAAAGTCAGATAATAACAAGTGTTGACAAGGTTGTGGAAAAATTAGAACCCTCATACATTGCTGGTAAAGTGTAAAATGCTACAGCCACATCAATAAACAGTTTCAGTTTCTTAAGTAGTTAACTATAGACTTAACATATGACCCAACAATTCCAACCCTAAGAGGGATAAAAGCAAGTGTGTACAGAAAAAAAATTTTAGGAAGGAAAAATGAATGTTTACAGCAGCATTACTCATAATAACCAAGAAATGAAAAATCCCTAAATGTCACTGCACACTTTTTATATGGATTTGTTAATACAGCTAATTTGAATGTCAGTTTCTCTTGCATTTTACATTTGTCTCTGAACTTTGAAAATAGTTAACATTTTGTATTTCAAAGATGAGATTTTAATTTTATCAACTTTGCTATTTTTGCAGCTTTATGCCCCAATCCCGCCCCTCCCCAAGACCTGCCTCTGCTATAGTCCTTCAGCAAAACTCATCTACCCTTGCTAGGAGTCAGAGCAAACTGTCCTAGATCTGGTTTAAAACAGTCATTTCACAGTTTTTAGGGAATTACTCCAGTTGAGGTTTTGGCAAAATTATTTCCACTGAATAGGTTTACAGGGAATTGATGTTCTGGTGAACTGCCTTTGGCAAGTGGATTTTCAGCAAACTGACTGAGAGCCAGTGAACAACTCAATTCTTCTCCTGTATACTCTATCTCCTCCCGGCTTATTCCTTGTAAACAGAAATGAGTCCACTGATAGTCACATGCTTTCACTATTTGAACCTCTCAGGAGCTTCCATGCTTTGAGACCTAAAGCCTTTCAGTTCAGATTTAGCCATGAGTGTGGATCATAACAAGAGTGAGGGGTGCAAACCAGGCAGCATACACTAGTTATCCCCTTCCCTTTTTATTTTCAATAGCCATGAAATCCTTTCTTCAAAAGTACAGAAGTCTAATACAAAGGGCATAAAAGAATATAAGCTCTTGCTGAGGTGGGAGCCATTAAGCCCACACCCCAAAGCCTCTCCCATGTGCACCTCTGTTCCTACAGTAGCCTGAGTTCCTCAGAAGGTGACCTGCCATTCTACAAATCACAATTTAAAAAATCACCGATTTCTGGCGATAGCAACATTTTTCCAGATATGTCTCCTGAGGCAAGCAAAACAATAGCAAAAATAAACTACTGGGATTACATCAAAATGAAAAGTTTCTGCACAGCAAGGGAAACAATCAACAAAATTAATAGGCAACCTATGGAATGGGAGAAGATATTTGCAAAGCACATATCCAATAAAGGGTTAGTATCAAAATATAGAAAGAACTTATACAACTGAACACCCAAGAAACAAATAATACAATTTAAAAATGGGCAAAAGACATGAATAAAAAATTCCCCAAAGAAGACTCACAGATGGCCAACAAACACATTAAAAGATGCTCAACATCACTCATCATCAGGAAAATACAAATCAAAACTACAATGAGATAACTCATCACACCTGTCAGAATAGCTAAAATCAACAACACAGGAAACAACAGGTGGTGATGAGGATGTGGAGAAAGAGGAACTTTCTTACACTGTTGGTGGGAATGCACACTGGTGTAGCCACTCTGGAAATCAGTATGGGGGTTGCTCAAAAAGTTAAAAATCAAGCTACCCTACAGTCCAGGAATCACACTATTGGTATTTAACCAAAGAATACCAAACACTAATTCAAATGTATATGTGCACCCCTATGTTTATAGCAGCATTATTCATAATAGTCAAATTAAGGAAGCAGCCCAAGTGTCAACTGACTGATGAATATTAAAAGATGTGGTCTAGGGGCACCTGGGTGGCTCAGTGGGTTAAGGCCTCTGCTTTCGGCTCAGGTCATGGTCCCAGGGTCCTGGGATCGAGCCCCACATCAGGCTCTCTGCTGAGCAGAGAACCTGCTTCCCCCCCTCTCTCTGTCTGCCTCTCTGCCTATTTGTGATCTGTCTGTCAAATAAATAAAAAATATTAAAAAAAAAAAGATGTGGTCTATATATATACAATAGAATATTATTCAGCCGTAAAGAAGAACAAAAGCTTACCATTTGCAGTGACATGATGGAGCCAGAGAGTATAATGCTAAGTGAAATAAGTCAGTCAGGGAAAGACAAATACCGTATCATTTTATTCATATGTGGAATAAGAAACAAAACAAATGAGCCAAGGAAAAAACAAGAGAGAAAGACAAACCAAGAAACAGACTCGTAACTACAGAGAACAAAGAGATGGTTACCACTGGGGAGGGGTGGGGGATGGGTGGTAAGGGGGTGGGGATCGAGGAGTGAGCACTGGGTGATGCAGGAAGTACTGACTCATTGTTCTGTACACCTGACACTGACATAACACCGTGTGTTAACTGACTGGAACGCGAGACAAACAAAAAACTTTTTAATCACTGATTTCATCCAATTATGTATTTTCATGGTCAGAAAACAGACCCAGAGAGTCCCAATGACCTTAGTCATATTCGTAGGGAAGAATAAAAAAAATCATCACAAGGGCACCTGGGTGGCTTGGTCAGTTTAGCGCCTGCCTTCAGTTCAGATCATGATCCCAGGGTCCTGGGATGGAGCCCTGCGGCGTGCTCCCTGTTCAGCAGGGAGTGTGCTTCCTCCCTCTGCCCCCTGCTCATGCTCTCTTTCTCACTATCTCTATCCCAAATAAGCAAATAAAATCTTTGAAAATAAATAAATAATAAAAATAAATTTAAAATAATCACAGGGCATTAATTTACCCCAAATTTAAGTAACAATAGTCATTATCTCACCATTTGGTATAGAAACCTCTAGTACCAAAATGGCTCTTCCCAAACTGAGAATGGAAAGAACATGGATGTCTACACCATCAGATCAAATACCAGCTCTATTTCTTCCTATCTGTGTAAATTGGAGCTATCTCTTAACCCATCTGAGCCTCAATTTTTTCATCTGTAATGAATGGATTAAAAACATCTAAATTAGCAGATTTCTGTGGTGATTAAACAAGCTATTATTTATAAGTGCTTAGAATCCACACCACAGTAGGTACACAAAATGTTGTTTCCTTTCCCTCCTCCTTGCCTCCTGCCCTTCTTTCTGCGTACACAGTACCTGAGAGTGAGTGTTGTGTCTTTCAAATGCAATTCTCCCCAAAAGAGTCACCAGCACTCAAAATAATCTGTGACCACAAGTCCAAATAAAGTTCACATTGATCAGTCATTTAAAACCCACAAAGTAAATAAATACTACAGGGAGCAGCAAATAAAGCTGAAAATAGTTAAAACCCATAAAAATTTGCATCAGAAATATCACTTCCCTTTCACATCTCTCAAACATCTATCACCTCATTTTGGTGCTTTTTACAGTCTTTTCTCCAAAATTCTACTGGAAGTTTCCTATGTGCTTATTGGAGACAGAAACCAATAGCTTTTCTCGAAGTTCCCAGACTTCACTGCTTTCCATCATGCAGGTTCTCACGGGGATATAATGGTGGAGAGCCACCCGCTGATCACCTTCCCCAGTTCCCAAGTTAAGGTGTTCCTAGAAAGCTAAACAATGTACCATGGAAAAAAGGCTTCCACAGAAAATCTGGAAATCAAATTCTCAGAGCTCACCTGGAATTCCTGCTAGGGCTTCAGCTGGAGGGAAGACAGAGGAGAGGTAGAAAGAGAAATGTAGAGACTGCAAGTACTGGGAAGCACGAGAGAAGAAAGCAGGGTCTTAGACCTTGCCAGTCCTAAACTTCTGATGGGTGAGAGGTGAGGTGTCCCACCTGGGCAAGAGAATGACCTTTACACCATGGTCACTTTCAGAGCTGCCTTTTGTTGAAATCCTTTTACATAACGGGCACCAGGCTAGAAGCTTGACACATACAGTGTCACATTTGAAACTTAGACTCCCATCTAAGACTTCTTAGTTCTTATTTTTGAAGGAAGGAGGAAATTTTAACTTTGACCAAAAGCAACAATCTTATCTCAATAATAAAATATGAAAGATTTCCATAGGGTCACTCTGATTCCCCTTCAGTACACCTGAAATGTCCACACTTAAAATTCATCAAAAGTTCACCACTGCTTTTAGACTAATGAACCAAATTCTTTGCATTAGTCAAAACGTCCAGTGTGACTTCATTCCTGCTTACCTGTCCTGCCTCTTATTTTCTGCCAGGCCCTCCCGTAGCATCGTATGCTCAATACATACATACATAATTGTGTTTTCTCCCGTCCCTGCCACACTTCCTCCTCACTTGTATATTCTCTCTCGCCACCTTGGTCTCCCTTCCACTCTATCAAAAACTCTCCCCACTGGCTCCCACTGACCCCCACTCAGAGAACTCATCCTCAGATTTTCAGATGCCATCTCTAGTATCACCTTCCTTGGGAAATCTTCCCCCCAAATCCCAAGACTACTACATCAGATGATTCCCTAAGACTAAGTACCTCCTCACCATGAACCCTTGAATCACTGCATCACAGACCTTGACTATCGACTATCAGAGCTGGAAACCTTATTTAAACCTCTCAGGTATTGACTAGGAAATGGAGCCCATCAGAAAACATTACTGAAAGGTCAGAGTTAGGACATGAGTTCTACCTACTTTCCCAATGACGTCACAAAAACAGGCCCACTAGGTGATTATAATAATCTGCTGCCCAGTCACCTGGTCGTCAATGCAATTCTGTCCTGAAGAACATTTAGGCCTGACTCTTCTGTCCCTATCTGTCAGTCTCTGCCTCTCTCTCTCTCTCTCTCTCTCCTCTCTCACACCACCTCGTTTACTGCACAGGAATGTTGCTGATGAAATACTTCTCACCAAGTCATGCATAATTGGTTCAATGTCTCAGTCTCCCAAAAGCATTTGCATTTTAATGGGAGACAATATTTTATTAGCATTAATGCTAATTATTAAGTAAAATAGCATTCATTTTTATAGCACTTTAGAGTTTACAAGATACATCACTTCTTGGTGTTTTGGCTAAGATCAAGTGTACAGTTTACAAGACACATTTACATATAGCATTAAATCTATACTCACAGAGGTGAAGAGAGGAACGTGCTTCTATTAAAGGGAAAAAATTATCTTGATTTGTATTTTCTTCCTGTGTGATAACTCTTCTCTTTACTTGGGGAGAGAGAGTTTTTAAATTGAGGTATTGTATGCAAATAACAAGCGATGCTAACCCCTAGACTATTTGTATAGTTAAGAAAGATTGTGAGGTATTCTTACATTTTAATAGGAAATGTTTATTTTGTTATAAATAATAAATACTGCTCATTGTAACAAATTTAAGAAGCAAATTTTTTCCTTAAAAGATAAATCCTAATAAGAATATGTTCTTTTTGGAAGAACCCTCAGTTATCACTAAACAAGGTAGAGTTCCATTCATGACTATACTAGAAATGCAAAAGCTAGGATATCAGGACATATGTTCTGCTTTCAATTTTGTTCCTTGCCCTCTCTTACATTTGGAAATCCATTAGAGAAGAAAACATGGTAGGCTTTTCTTGTTGGACCTTAGTTCTCTGAACTCAGTCCTTGGAGGTTTTGAATAGGAAGGATGTGATAAGAGGGGATTTTGCAAATCTTAGTCAAATGGCTATGGCCAGACTAGAATAAGTCAAGAGAGTAGAAATGGAATTATTGGTCAGAACTCTAAATAAGATATAATTAGGGTCCAATCCAGGGTTGCAGCTGACAATAAAATCTAATATACGAGTGACCCACTTATTAGACTTAATAAACACAGATTTTTTAAACTGTGTTGATGTTTTCAAGAACAAAGATGACAGAATGTAGAAATTATCAGATAAATGGAATCTTTAAAAAAGAATCAAATGGAAATTTCAGAAGTAAAAAATAACCGAAATTAGAAATGCAATAAATAGACACAATAGATTGCATAAAGCTTATAAAAGGATGGGTGAACTAAAAGAACTAAAAAAGGCATTAGGAGACACTTGTGTGTTTCTTGTGCTACCCAAGGCAATCTATAGACTCAACACAATCCCTATCAAAATACCAACAGCATTTTTCACAGAACTAGAACAAGAAATCTTAAACTTATTTGGAATCACAAAAGACCTCGAATAGCCAAAAAATTTTTGAGGTATTTGAGTTGAAGGTATTACAATTCTGGACTTCAAGTTATATTACACAGCTGCAGTAATCAGAACAGTATGGTACAGGCACAAAAACAGATGCACAGATCAACAGAACAGAAAAGGAAGCCCAGAAATAATACCACAATTATATGGTCAATTAATCTTCAATGAAGCAAGAAAGAGTATCCAATAAGAAAAAGACTCTCCAACAAATGGTGTTGGGAAGATTGGACCACTTTCTTTCACCATTCACAAAAATAAACTCAAAATGCATTCAAGACCTAAATATGAGACCTGAAATCAAAAAAACCCTACAAGAAAACACAGGCAAAAAAGTCTATGACATAGACCATAGCAACATTTTTCTAGATATGTCTCCTGAGGCAAGCAAAACAACAACAAAAAATAAACTACTGGGATTACATCAAAATAAAAAGTTTCTGCACAGTGAGGGAGACAATCAACAAAATTAAAAGGCACCTATGGAATGGGAGAAGATATTTGCAAAGCACATATCCAATAAAGGGTTAGTATCAAAAATATATAAATGTATACAACTCAACACCCAAAAAACAAATAATCCAATTTAAAAATGGGCAGAAAACATGAACAGACATTTCTCCAAAGAAGATATACAGATAGCCAATAAACACATAAAATGATGTTCAACCTTACTTACCACCAGGGAAATACAAATCAAAACAACAATTAAATAATGCCTTACACCACCAGAACGGCTAAAATCAAAAACACAAGAAACAAAAGGTGTTCGGGAGGATGGGGAGAAGGGAACCCTTGTGCACTGTTGGCAGGAATACAAACTGTTGCAGCCACTGCAGAGAACAGTGTGGAGGTTCCTCAAAAAGTTAAAAATAGAACCACCCTACAATCCAGCAATTGCACTACTGGGTATTTGCCAAAAGAATACAAAAACATTAATTCAAAGGGATACATGCTCCCCACATTTATATCAGCATTATTTACAATAGCCAAATTATGGAAGCAGCCCAAGTATCCCTCCACAGATGAAAGGATAAAAAAAAATGTGAAATCTTGCCATTTGCAATGACATGAATAGACCTAGAGAGTATAATGCTGAGCAAAATAAGTCAGTCAGAGAAATACAAATAACACATGATTCCACTTATATGTGGAATTTAAGAAATAAAATAAATGAGCAAAGGGCAGATGGGAGAGAGAGAAAAATCAAGAAACAGACTCAGAGAACAAACTGATGGTTACCAGAGGCAGGTGGGTGGGAAGATGGGGGAATAGGTGATGGGGATTAAGGACTGCATTTGCTGTGATGAGCACTGCATGATGTATGGAATTGTTGACTAACTATATTGTACTGAAACTAATAAAACACTACATGTTAACTACACTGGAGTTAAAATAAAAACTTTTAAAAAACTCATGGCATTTAACTAAAGGGTATATTAGAAAAGAAGAAAAGCTGAAACAACATCTATTCACCCCAAGAAGATTAAATTTTAAAAAGAACAAATTAAACCTAAATAAAGCAGTAGGAAGAAAATAATTAAGATAACAGTAGAAATTAATGAAATAAAAATAAACTTGAAGTACAGAAATCAATGAATTCAAAAGTTGATTCTTTTAAAAGACTAATAAGTAGAAGAATCTACAGCAAGAAAAAGAGAGAGATACAAAGTAAATAACCAACACAAGGAAAGAAAATATGGATATCACTTTGTGCCTAATGATATTAAAATGCAATACAATAGCATAACAAATAACACGGAGGACATGGGGAGATAGAGAGGAGAAAGGAGTTGAGGGAAATTGGAAGGGGAGGTGAACCATGAAAGACTATGGACTCTGAGAAACAAACTGAGGGTTTTGAAGGGGTGGGGGCAGGTGGGAGGTTGGGGGAGCCAAGTGGTGGGTATTATGGAGGGCACGCATTGCATGGAGCACTGGGTGTGGTGCATAAACAATGAATCCTGTTACACTGAAAAGAAATTTTTTTAAAAAGGTTTAAAAATGCAATACAATAGAAATAAAATATGATACAATAATTTTGTGTTAATAAAGTTAATAACTGAACCAAAGTGAACCAATTTTAAAGAATATAAGTTACTAAAATAGACACAAGATGAAATAGAAAATATGAAGAATACTTTATTAAATAATTCAACTTGCAATTTAAAATCTTCCCACAACAAAACAAAAACAAAACAAACAAACAAACAAATACCTGTAGGCCCTAATAACCACTTCTGAATTCTCTTTTGTATACTTAAAGAAGCAATTAAAAAAAAAAAAAAAGAAGAAGGGGCGCCTGGGTGGTTCAGTGGGTTAAGCCTCTGCCTTCGGCTCAGGTCATGATCTCAGGGTCCTGGGATCAAGCCCCGCATCGCATCGGCTCTCTGCTCAGCAGGGAGCCTGCCTCCCCCTCTCTCTCTCTGATTGCTTCTCTGTCTACTTGTGATTTCTGTCAAATAAATAAATAAAATCTTTAAAAAAAAAAAAGAAGCAATAACACCAGCATCACAAAAACTCTTCCAGGAAAAAAATAAGAAAACAATTCCCAATGCATTTTATAAAGTCAACATAATTTGATGTTCAAATCTAACAAGAATATTAAAACAATATACTTTTACATACAATTATCTCTTAAGAACACAGAAGAAGAAAGCCTAAATAAGTTGTATTTCAAATCCAGAAATACATGAGAAGCACAAAATGTCACAACCAAACTTACTTATTCCAAAAATGTAACTGATCTATATTTACTATATTGATAAACTAAGAGGGAAAAATAGGTCATTTTATAGATATAATAAAAATGATTTTAAAAACTCTTAGTAAATTAGGAATACAAAAGATCTTTCTTAATCTGTTGAAAAATGTTTGTAAAAATCCTATAAGTAATTCTCTCCTTCCAGTCTGAGAAAAAGGTTCAAAACCTATAGAACACATCATATTAATGGTAATATTGAAACATATCTTTCTGACATTGAAAATGAGGCAAAGATATCCACTATCAATATCTATTGGACAATGTACTGGCAGCCCTTGCTACTGTAATAAAACAAAAAAATGAAATGGAAGATATAAAATTGATAAGGAAAAAGATACGAATTTTCCTTGGGAATGTGATTATGTATACTTAGAACCCATAAGACTCTACATCTTAATTGAAAGTAATAAATGATTTTGTTAAGAAAATAAAAGCCTTAAAATACTATTTATTTAAAAATCAGTATCCCATAGACATTAAAACTGTCTAAAGATATGGAAGACTTCTAAGCAGAGAACTACAAAATATTATGTAGAGAAATTTAAGAGGGCCTAAGCAAACACAGGAATAGACAATGCTTATGGTTCAAAACACTCAATAAAAAGTCAATTTCTTCCACATTGACTTTATATCCTATGCAAATCTCTGTCAAAATCCAAGAAGATAGTGTTCAGGAAAATTAACCAGCAGATTCTAAATATACAGAAAATGGAAAAGGTCAGGAAGAGCCAAGACAATCTTGAGGAAGAACAATTGGAGGATGTACCTAACCAAGTACCAAGATTTATTTCGGCATTCTGCATCATTAAGGCACTGCAAATATATACAAATATAGCATGCAGATTACAGACTAACACATGTAGTCATTCATTCATAACATAAGTGACACTGCAGTTACGTGGAGAAAGCATTGCCTTTTTAATAAAAGCTGCCATGATAATCCCAACTCCCTATTTTATAATAGACATAAAAAAATCTCAGACAGATTATAGATCTAGTTGGAAATGGTAAACAAATAGAGCTGCTATAAAATCCCTTAGAAGAATATCTTGATATCTTGAGTAAATGAAAATGTCTTAAACAGGTCAAACATACAACAACTGACCATACAGAAAAAGTTTGGCAGATTAAAATTTCAAATCTTTTCATTAAAAGTATGAGGAAGCATGACATGATCAGGAGGAGATATCTGAAATTCAAGTGCCTGACAAAGGACTCACTCTAGATTGTATAAAGAACTCCCGCAATCAATAAGTAAAAGACAGGAAATCAATGGGGTGGGGGGGTGGAGGGAACACTAAACAGCAGGAAATCACCAAAAAAAGACAGCTGAGTGGCTAATAAATATATGAAAATAATTAGTCATCAAGACAATGTAAAGGCATGCAAGGGGGCAGTATTACACGCCCACTAGAATGCCCGAAATAAAAATACCACCAACACCACACAGCATTAATGAAGATGTGGAGCCATCAGAACATTCCTGCCCTACTGGCAGAACCACAACTTAGTACAACTTTAGAAAGCTATTTGATGGTATCTCCCAAAGGTGAACACACATATACCACCTTGTGTAGAATTTTCATTCTGGGTATACATCAAACAAGAATGAGTATGTAAGTCTCCTAAAGGACATGAACAAGAATGACGTAGCCTGACTCTTCATAATCATAAAAACTGGAAACTTCAAAGTCTTCAACAGTAGAATAAATGCATCTTTGTATATTCATATAATAAAATAATATACAGTAAGGAGGATGAACAAACCATTTCTACACAAAACCACATGGTTAATTCTCACAAAGATAGGTTGAGAAAAAGAAGCCAGATACAAAAGAGTTATGTGTTCGAGGATTCCATTTACACAAAGTTCAAACAGCGCAATTAGAAGTCAACGTAGTGGTTTCCCTGAGAGATATAGTGATGGGAAAGGAACAAGAGGGGTGATCTGGAGATTTGATCATATGCTGTTTCATGATTTAGGAACTAGGTATTGGGGAGTATGTTTATTTTGGAAAATTGATCAAGCTGTACTTTTATGACTGGAGCACCTTTCTGATGTTGTTTTACAAAAGGTTTGTTCAACAAAAGGTCTACTTAACAACAGATTATGTGGAATTCCAAAATCTTGCCAAATCTACTCTCCAGTCCCTAGGGCTATCTACCCCAACTTTTGGGTTCCTGGATAAAATTCCAACATGTGTGTGTTTGGAGTTCACAATTCTCGAGACACCAGCTGCATGCCCTTCCATTACCTCAATTCTGACACTACCTACCTCCGGACAGATTCCACAGGCTAAGAGTTCAGTCCTACAAGACTGCCTCCCAGCCCCACTTCAGATGTCAGTTACAGAGCTTCACAGGACGTCGTCCTTGGGCTTGATTAATTTTCTAGAGAAGTTCACAGAACTAAGAAAAACACTGGACTTACTAGATTACAAGTTTGTTTTAAAAAAGCGGGAGGGATGTAACTCAGGAGCAGCCAGATGGAAGAGATGGACAGGTCAAGCTGTGGGGAGAGGGTGTGGAGCTTCCATGCCCTCCCCGGGTGCATCACCCTCTCAGGACCTCCACTTGTTCACCAGCCAGGAAGCCCTCCAAACCCTCTCCTTCTGGGTTTCTACAGAAGCTTCACTACATAGGTATGATTCTTAACTCATTGGCCTTTGGTGATTGATTCTACCTCTAACCACCCCCAACCAAAATCAGTGGGTGAGTTTCAAAGTTTGAATCCTCTATTCCTGACCACTTCCCCCTGGTTAGCTCCCCATCCTTAGATGCTTTCCAAAAGTCACCTCATTAACATAAACACAGCTGTGATGGAAAAGCGCTTGTTATGAATAACAAGACCCCCATTTCACTTTTATGGTTCTGATATTTTTCAAGAACTGAGGGCAAGAGACCAAATATTGTACTAAAAGATGTTCCCATTGCTCTTATTGTTCAGAAGACCTCCAAGGGTTTTGGGAACCATGGATGAAGACCAGAAATATATAAGAAATATATCTCTTATAAATCACAATGTCACACCCCATATTTAAACTCTGCTTGTCTGAGATACTCCCTCTAACTAACTAAATGCCTGACGCAGTCTTATGCTATTGAACAAGAAAACATTGTCCCGTTTTTTTAAGATTTTTTTTTTTTAATTTTTAAGTAATCTCTACACCCAACGTGGGGCTTGAACTCACAACCCCAGGAGTAGCAAGTTCTACCAGCAGAGCCAGCCAAGTGCCCCTGTCCTTTCTTTTTTTTTAAGAATAGAAATGTAGGGGTGCCTGGGTGGCTCAGTGGGTTAAAGCCTCTGCCTTCGGCTCAGGTCATGATCCCGGGGTCCTGGGATGGAGCCCCGCATCGGGCTCTCTGCTCAGTGGGGAGCCTGCTTCCCCCTCTCATTCTCTCTCTCTGCATCTCTGCCTACTTGTGATCTCTGCCTGTCAAATAAATAAATAAAATCTTTAAAAAAAAAAGAATAGAAATGTATCCATCTAAAATAAATCAAACTGAACACCTCAAATGTCATGTATATTTCAGCTATTATAACATGGAGAACAAGACTCTTAAAAAAAAAAACTAAGGGGGCGCCTGGGTGGTTCAGTGGGTTAAGCCTCTGCCTGCTGCTCAGGTCATGATCTCAGGGTCCTGGAATCAAGACCCGCATCAGGCTCTCTGCTCAGCAGGGAGCCTGCTTCCCTCTCTCTCTGCCTGCCTCTCTGTCTCCTTGTGATCTCTGTGTGTCAAATAAATAAATATAGACAAAAAACAACAACAAAACAAAACTAAGAATTGCAACGAAAGATAAAAATATTGGAAAATTAGCAGCAATACATAGAAAATTGCTGAGATTTTTCTCTGAATTGCATGCCAGGGACATGCAGATTTGACTCCCCAGATTAAAGTCCAGATGTAGCTGAAAATTTCAAAAGAAGAGAGAATATAGTATCATCACAAAACCATCTCTTCTGCTCATTAATTGGTGAATCCTCAGTTAGAATCTGCTCAGTTCCTATGCACGTTAGCCAACTAGCAAGCACGGGAAAGAATTAGCTCTTGTCTGCACCTCAGCCACAACAAGAACACCAAACCTTCCTTTCATTTGAAACCCTCCACAACCTCCACCCCAGTGGGCAGCCCTAAACGCAGCTGTTTGATATCCTAAGCAGATGTGGAACACAGGAACCTCAGTAGGGCAGGATTCCAAGTGTCTGTCTGCCTTCGGTCCTCGGCCCCAAACTATCTACTTGCAACAGAGCCGAGTCTGGAAACGAGACAATTCTCTCTTCTGGCGGGGGTTGCGGAGAGTAGAGGAAGAGAGCTTGGGAAGGAGAGGCAGAGTCAGGGGGTGGGAAACCAACAAAATGTGGTGTACACTTTCAGGAAGCTGCGAGGCTGGATCTTTCAGAGCAGCTCATATTTTTCAAGATGCATTTTCTTTGAGGTGCCCCACTCCGGATACCCCAGTGCCCTCCTTTCAGCCCAGACCCTTGCTTCACCACCAGCCAGGGGAAGGGGCCAGGGCATGGCAGTGGTCACAGTTCTCTTGGATAAGCTTTACCGTAATCTTCATAAACCTCAATGCTCAAGGTGCAGAGGGAGATTGGAGGAAACTGTTTTTCCGTTGGTTTCTCTCTGACTTCTGTGGCTATTCATTCCTAGAACAGGAAGCTGGAGAAATTTAGGTGGGAGACACTCTTTCCACCAGTCAGGTTTCCTCACCCTCCTAGGGTACAAGTGATTAGGAAAAGCTTGGGGGTTACATAACCTCCTTCCTCCAGGATAGTTTCTCATCGAAAAGTGAATGGGCTGCCCATCCCTGAGAAGTAGGGCAGGAATCTCGTGGCTGTGTTTAAGTATTGCAGCTGGCTGCACTGCAACTTCCCAATGGACCAGCAAGGCAGGAGAAACGAATCCACTCATTTATTCAACGAGTAATTGAGTGCCCACCGTTCTGGGTTCTTGGGGTTTATCCACAAACAAAACAAAGACCTTTATTCTAATGGAGGCAGACAGAATGAGCAACAGTAAACAAATAAATTGAGTAGTGTGCTAGAAAGTGACAAGTGAAACCAATAAACGCAGAGCAACAACAAGGCAATGGAGAAGGGGAAGTGGGGGGGTGCGATTTTAAACAAGGTACAGGGTATAGGCCTTGAAGAGATGACATCTGAGCAAAGCCTTGAATAAGATAAGGGTGTCAGTTATGTGACTATCTAGAGGAAAAGCAAGGGTCTAAGGTAGGTGTGTTCCCAGTGTGTATAAAAGACAACAAAAGTGGTCAGGGTGGGAGGAGCAGAGTGAGCAAGGGAAAGAAGAGTGAGAAGTAATGTTGCAAAGATACAGGGCTGGAGCAGGGAGGACTCTGCAGGTCATGATAAGGCTTGGGGCTTTCAGAATAGATGCAATGGTAGCCATGGCTGCTCTGAGCAGAGAAGGGCCAGAATCAGACCATTCACCATCGTGCTCACTCTGGAGTAAGAACAAACATGGGAAGTTCCTTTGAGTATCATTACCAGTTATCTGCATTGGAGGTCCCTAAGAGTTTCTGAATGAAGTCAGATTGACCTACAGACCCACGCCATCCTCATTGGCCTGGTGGTCAGAGTACAGGGGAGGGTGGGGATGCCAACAGCCCACCAGGCAACGACATGGTTTAAGTCATTCAACTGACCCATTAATATTTGAGAAAACAATTTTGAATTTATTTTTCTGTAAAAGGAATGGCTTTACTCTGGGTCACTGCTCTCTCCCTTCCTCAAACTTCTTGGTAACCAAAGAGACAGATTCCAAAGACTGCACTGACTGGGTGCAATCTAATACCCTCAGAACACAGCAAAGATAATGGTTACTCTGGACTCTGGTACCATTAACAAATGCTCAACTCTCTGCGCTGGCCACCTATAATGCTTATGGACTGCAATCATTTTTAAAGAAATAATGACGTAATACGCACACTATTATTAAAGTGGTAGACTGGGGGAATTCTTTCAAGCCTAACAGTTTATTTTGAACAGGGTCACCAGCCTCTTTGACAGCAGGAAATATTGTTTGTTGCTCTGAAGGCATGAAATGAGGGGGGAAAAGACACTCAGAAATAATGACACTCTCACCCCAAAGTCCCAATAATAAGTAAGGTTAATAAAAATAAAATAAATATATAAATATATATAAATAAAATAAAAATAAAATAAAAAGTAAGGTTAGAGGTAGTACAAGATATGAGCCTAATATCAGCGACCACTGAATTTTGGATCAAGAAAGTCATTTAGACACTGGCCAGTCCTCATGTTAACCCGTGACCTACAGGTTCAAATCCAACTGGCAGATATGTTTTTTCTGAACTACATGGCTTTTTTTTTTTAATCTAATTTTTTAGGTACTTGCAAGTTAAAACACACACAAAGAAATGTGTATTTCTTGCTTCTCTTTAAAACACAAATATTGGGGACGCCTGGGTGGCTCAGTTGGTTGGACGACTGCCTTCGGCTCGGGTCATGATCCCGGAGTCCCGGGATCGAGTCCCGCATCCGGCTCCCAGCTTCACGGGGAGTCTGTTTCTCCCTCTGACCTTCTCCTCGCTCATGCTATCTCTCACTGCTCTCTCTCTCAAATAAATAAATAAAATCTTTAAAAAAAAAAAACACAAATATTGTATTGTATTGTATTGTATTGTATTGTATTGTAAAAACATGGTATTGTATGGTGACAGATGGTAACTCTATTTGTGGTGAGCATATTGTAAGGTATAGAAATGTCAAATCATTACATTGTATACTTGAAACTAATGTAATACTATGTCAACTACAATTTTTTTAAATCCCTTGTAAGACCAATAAAAAGAAATTTACACATTTGTTCAATAAATATATATATACATTATATACACATGAACGAAGGTATACACACCTATGAATATCTACAACATGAAGTCTGTATCCCATCACAGCTGGTCCTTAATAGTGGCTCTCTGCATGAATCAGGTTAATGGTTCCCAGTTCACCCTGGCCCCTTCCACTTATTATTACTTACTTTTGACCCACTTCACAAATCACAGCTCCAAACAAGCTCTCATCTCATCTAATTTCTTTTGTATAAAATACAGAAGACTGAGGTCTAGAAGGAGGGAGATGGTAGAGTCTTCAGTCATAAATAAATGCAAATGCTAAAAATAAAGACCTCACAGGAATTAAGTTTACATGGGTCACTCCTTCCTCCTAATGAGACCTGGTGGCCAAGCCTCCATAGTACTCTGGGTTCAGGTTCTTAGTTCTATTTTGGAGTTATTTTTAATTTGGATCTGATTCTGTTTCAGTCAATACTCTACAGTGAGCTGCCCTTGTGGCAAAGGGCTTGAACAAGCAAACAGGAGTAGGGGCTCCAGGTGGAAACCCCTTGTCGTGCCTCATTAGTGGAATTTTGACATTGGACTGGAGTCAAAATGATGAGTCTGCCTGCTGCTCTCCATCCCTGGGATTGTGGCCTGGCCTGACTGGTAGCCAGGGATGGACTTTCTAAGAAAAACCTATCTTTGGGACCCATTGGCATGGCTCTCTATGCTCTTTCCATTTGGTTCATGCCTCCATCCCCCCTTTACCACTTGCAAAGGCTCAGGCTGTTCCATTTCTTGCCCATTTTCACACCGTTCAGCAAAGATCTAGAATTTGGTGCATGGTAACTTGCTGCTTTTCTTGGGGGGACTTCTGGCATTACACTTTGCTACAACAGAGGAAGAAAAGAGCTCCATGAATCATAAGCAGGTAGAGGAGGGACTTGAGTCAAAAGAATGCTTTCTTATTCATTCATTCATTTATTCACTCATTCATGCAACGGGCCAGTGTTAAGTACCTACTGGGCTGGGTGTTCAGAAGACCTTTCCTCATTTGTGAAGGAAAGACCCCACTCACTTCCACCCTGGCCAGCTGTGAAGAACAACGCTAACATTCTCCAGCAACTACAGAGCACAACTTCAGTTCAATTACCATCTTGTGTCACTTGTGCTCAAGGACGTGAACCACTGACAAGCAGTCTCCTGAGAAAATGAATACAGAAGGGAAATCTCTTCCCTACGGTAGAAAGCTAAGAAATGTAGAAAGGATGATGAAAACTGAAAACCAACTTTTGGCTACCATTATAATAATAATGTCAGGGAAGAATCACCAACACTTGATAAAACTAGTGACTTAAGGTGTGAAGAGTAACAGAATGTTTACATAATAAAGTATCTTCTGAAAAAATACTTAATTACATAGGAAAAAAAACAGTAACTTTACAGTAAAGAAACCTGGCAGACACCATCTTAATCAAAATCAACAACAGTGGAAGAAATTGACATCCTATGTCCTGATAGAATGTCTGAAAAAGGACGCATCACTTCTATGACACTCTAGCTGAAAATGCATAACCTGAATCTCATCAGGAGGTGAACTCAGAGAAACCCACATTGAGGAGCATTCTATAAAATATCTGACCTATACTCTTCCAGTCTGTCACTGTCAGAAAAGGGAATTGAGGAACTGTTCCACCTTAAAAGAGGCTTGACAGACACAAAATCAAGGCAGATCTAGTGTTTTCTTTTGCTATTTATCAGATCATTGGGATAATTAATGAAATTGAATATGGTCTATAGATTAGTTAGTAGTTCTGTATTAATGTTAATTTCCTAGTTGTAATTACTTTACTATAGTTATGTGAAAGAATGTCTGAAAAAGCATACACAGAGGTATTTAGGGGTAGAGGGCATCATGTCTATAACTTACTCTCAAATAATTCAGAAAAACAATTAAATATATTTAAAGTAACGGTATATAAACATGTATGTATGACATATGTCTGTGTGTGTGTGTGTGTATGTGTGTGTGTGTACACCCAGGGCAGGGATTAACCAAAGTTGGTAAATTATCAACACTTGGGAACCCCTTGTACTCTTCTACAGAAAGGTCTGGCTGCATTTTCTGGAAACCCCAGATGCCAAATGTGTTTCACCCATTCTTCATCCCTGTCTTCAGGGCTTCTGATATTCATGACAAGATGGGAGATGATGCTAAATGGGTCCATTCCCTCGTGATGGTTTCCCATTACTACCCACCCACACAACCCAGCAGCATCGTTAGGACTAGCTATCATTGCTGAGCCAGCTGGGGTCTTAAAAATTTATCTCCTGAAACCCATAGTTCAACTCCATCTCTTCCATTCCCGATGGAAGGCAGAAGGATATCTCTACTGCAATGAATCATGCCAGCATCCATAGATCATACAGAAATCAGCTGACAGTTTGGTCCCTGGTGCCATTTTCACCATCTGATGGCTTTTTGCTGTGCTGGACTCTTCATATGCCACTTGGCCCTGTGGTCAGCTCCTAACCATTCTGGAAAAACCACTTGTAAAATCAGCCCAGGCCTGGGTCCTTTGTATTTTGAAGAGTCATGAAATTGCCAGCCCCAGAGAATGGGCACATTGTAACCCACCAACCCCAAGATGATTTGGGATTATACAGAACAATAGGGACTAGATTTTGTCCCCTCCCTTTACCTAGTTAAGACAATTTAGAGAAAGTACAAGAGTGCCCCCTTCTGCCCAAAGCTGCAATCTTTCTCCTTGGCCCTGCATACATTTCTCTCTCAAGAGGAATCAAGCCTTCCAGATAAAAATGTGATTCCAGAGCATCCATTTTTAAACACTATACTACAGTTGCTCCTTACTTACCATCACTTATCATCTACAATAAGATTTCACCTTTGTTATTTCATTTCATCCCTGCAGTGACCACAAGAGCCAGGCAGAGCAGTGACATCACATCCCCTAACAAATGATTTGAAAAGACCTCGGTTACTTGTCCAGTGTTAGGAAGACTCTCCTCCATGTCTCCATCTTTAAAATTCAGCAACTGCAAAAAATGGTTTCTGAATTCTCTGCACCCCCAACAATACAGGTAAGAATTTGTGACTGTGGGTCATCCTTAAATGAAGCCGACTGGGGCAAAGTAGTAAACTGCCATATAGAAACCATCCAAAATCATTTTAAGTCAAAAATACAAACCAAACTTTCATGTTGGGATGTGACCCAGCTAGAGCAGTCTTCCTGGTGTCCTGTGAACCCAATTCCCTCCCTCCCTTCAGTCACTGACAACTGCCAGAATGGAAATGGCTGCCACATCTGAAGAGAAAACTGAGTAGACACGTGCCACACAAAGCATGGGTCCAGGACATACACATGCAGACACCCCAAACATACAAATAAAGGCCTAGAAGGAGATGTACCAACATGTTAATAATGGTTTCTTCTGAGAAAAGTTCAGGGGGTGGGAAAGACAGCCCAGAGGGGACTTCAGTCTTATCTGTAGTATTTCACATTACCATACAAAAATGTTTTTATGTATTAGATATGCAATTTTGTTCCTTTTTTTTTTTTCTTAAAATTTCAAAACATTTCTACTGGACACCTCAAATGTCAAGTGGGGCACAGGGACAGCTTTTGTTTTTCCCAGACCAATCACAGCAACTGGTAAAACCTATCCCTAATGGGGCCCTTTACAGTTCAATCGGCTGGTAGGATTTTAGGAAGACAGACCCAAATATCAGTCAGCATTGTACTGGAAAAGGACCCTGCAGTCCCTTTCAGTCCAAAGATATACTTTGGTGTGCTAAGTGGGTATTGGTGCGCTGTGTAATGTTAGGGCCTCGTTCAAACTCGGTGGGACTTTTCCACCTTTCACTGCCACCAACTATCTTCACCCCCACAGTGCATGCATGCACAAATTCCCCACTCCCAAGCAGGTGCAGTGAAATGAGTCCATGCCAAATTGAGGCATATTCTCATGTCCTCTGGTCAAGGATTCCAACCTGGAGGAGAAGAAGGGGAAGTCTATTGTAGAAGCACATTAACAAATGCGTAGTTCCTCCCCTAGAGATACTGGAGCTGGCAGGAAAGAGAACAGCTTTCATGACAGACTCGAACTAGTAAACTGGGTCCTCAGTGAGTGGCTGCTGCCTTCCCCATCCTCTGGGTGGACACAGACATAAGCAGATGCAGTGATCCAGCTGTCTGGGATTACCTCCGCAGCTGAATATGGTTAGAATTGTTGTTCTTTTATTAGAAAGCCAAGAAGTTATGGTTTCGTGAGGTGAACTGCTGAGATAAACAGAAAAATTTGAAGGACCAAAATAGGACATGCTAGGAGCTGGCACTCTGTGGTCAGTAGAGGGTGGTAGCCTACGGACCCTCCCCATCCAATCTGGACACTGGTATTAAATTGCTATTATCAGTCATGAAGGAGGTTAGTGAAGACTCGATGTGGAACAATGGCTGTGCTCACCTTGAAAAATAAAGTTAATTTTATTGAGGTAGCAGTTGTCCTGAAAATTTAAAATAAACACACCCAAGAAGGTCTATTCATAGCTGCTAATGGTACCAGAATAAAGAAACTTTTTCCTGAATATCTCTGAGGGAGTAATTAACTAATTATTTGGGCTAAAAAAAATGAGTTGAGAAGAAATGAAAAAAATACTACGCTTGGAATTTGAAGAACAAGGTTCAACCCTCAGCTCTACTACTCACTAGTTGTGTGATCTTGAACAACACAATAAATATGTCTGATCTACAGTTGCTGTCTGTAAAATGGATACAATGCTAACATATAATCAGTCACAAGGTTGTCATACAAAACCATAACACAGTTCTTATTAGCCCCAGTTTACAGATGAGTACATTGAGCTTGAAAGGGTTAAGTGCATTCCCCAAGGACACACAGCTAGGAGTGGCAGAGCCCAGTTCCAAATAGGGGGTATACCTGGCTGCAATGTCTCAGTTCCTTCCACACCACCTGCCCCTACTATTGCATGGGATTAAATATTAATTATTTAAGTTCCACCCATCATTAGCCCCACTCCCCAATACCCAGAATAAAGTCTATCACTCAACAGGTGCTCATTACACCTATCTGTTGAATGAACCAATGCATAAATCAACAAATGAGGTAACTGTTGATTCACTTACAAATAATATTAAGCAGTTACCTGCATAACACATGGAATATGATCGTTTCATGTTCATAAAGTCAAAAATACATTTCTCCCAATGTGATGTGGGTGTTTCAAATATGAACATATGTATGGGTGTCTGCATCCATAACAAATGCAAAAGAGGGAGGATAATGTGAGAATAAGATTAAAACAAAAACAATCGTGGATATGTTAGCAGCCCACTTGGGACAAGATGGATGCCAGGCACCTGTCTCTGGAAACCCTGGAAGCTCACTGGTTATCATTCCCCCTCCACACCTTGTCTGACAGCTCTTACTCTGAATTGCAGAGAAAATTGTCTAGCTCCTTTCTCCATCAGCCTTTGGTGCTCAGAAAAGGTCAGGTCTGAAGCTGGATCTATTCTCTGCATTTCTAAGGTTCTGGCTTAAAGTGAAACATAGCAGAGCTTTGTGATCAAATAACCAATGTGATCAGATAACCTTTCATTATATAATAAAGGCCACCAGAGCCTGCCCCTACCTTGCCACATTAGAGGAAGGAGTCTGTGGAATGCTGAACTGCTAAGGCTGGCTCTGAAATGCAGCTCTGGCCTCCAAGACAACATCCAACTGGCTTTCCACTTGCATTTTATGCTTTATGTTTTTGAGACCCTCATCCTCCTATATCCTCTTGACTACAGTTTTCAGACTAGACTTTAAGGTTTAGTGAACTCACAGGTGGGCTCAAAGGTCTGGTTCTTACTCCACTACTTCCCAGCTAAGTTTGAGCAAGTTCTTTGACCCTTTGACTTTCTCATCTGTAAAATGGGGATGATACCCAGAGGCTTAAATGAGTAGCACATGTGAAGTGTAGAATGCTAATCAACTGGAAGGATTCACTGGGCTGAAATATAGTTAAGAGTATAGTTTGATTATATAAAAGGGAGCATGGATTTCATAGAAAACAGGTGGGCATGAAACTGTTCTCAAACAAGACCCAGGTGAAGCCCCATCTTCTTGGGAAACTGCCCGAGTCTCTTCAGGCATAGCGGAGCAGGCTTCTCCAGCACTCCATGGGGCATGCTCATGTGCAACCATTCATCCACCTGCCTATAATCTCCCAACCGGATTGTGATTAGCTCAAAGGCCAGGGCCATGACATCTCCTGAATGCTTCTCCTCACCACCACTCAGCACAGATCATTCTAAAAAAAAATGCTCACTGAAATCATGGACTTGAAATTGTTATAACCAACATGAGGACCATTTAGTCACTAAACACTGAGCTAAATTGTAGTGCAAGGGAAGATTCTTACGACCTTTCTAAAAATGATGACGCTGAGATTCCGACAGAGGAAGTGACTCTCTTAAGGATAGTGAGCTGGGGTCTTTTGCCCCAAGATTCACGCAGCTTCAATCCCCAAATATCTCCTCCCAGAGAAGGGTACCCCATTACATTTGAATTTTGAATAAGCAACAAATAACCTTTTAGCATAAGTACATTGCATGCAGTATTCTGGATATACATAGACTAAAAAACCTATTTGTTGTTTATCTGAAATTAAAATCTGAGTGTCCTATTTTTTTTTTCCCTGAATTTGGGTGTTCTACGCCCAAACTCCAACATGGACCTATCTCATCAGCCCAAAGTCACTGGGCTGACATGGGCCAGACGCCATTTCCAATGGAGGCAGGAGAGACAGGAATGGAAGAACAGTTTGGTTCTAGGTGTGGAACTCTGGAGTCCCTGAGTCACAGGAGACTTGCTCCAGGCACATGAGGAAGAGGCATTCTGACAGGTATGGTGAGTAGCAGCACCAGAGAGAGGGAAAGAATGAGGCCTTGTAGATGAAGCCAGAATCCCAGAGACACTGCCACTGCCCATCTTGAGATTCCGTAAAGTTACAATAGTAGTATGGCGACTTCATATGGTCACTGCAATGATCAAGTGAGATAATGTATGTTTAGTGCTAAGGCCTGGCACTTAGCAAACTGCCCAAAGTAGCTTCAGTTACTATTCTTACTTCTGAGGGAACGAGAAGCAGCATTTATGGAATATATTGCACACGCCTAGCACTGAAATGAGAACTGATATGTGTTATCTCACACAAACCTCAAAACAATGATCCAAGGCAGTTACTGTTATTAATAGCAATTTACTAGGGTTCAGAGAACTTGACACCTGCCCAAGGCCACACAGATACAAAATAGTGGAGACAAGATTTGAAGCCAGGTATGTTTATGCTTAGTCTCTTTCTCCACTGTACCAAGCTGCTTAAAAGTATCTTTTGGGGATCTTTGCTCTTAAATACTCTGCTCAGTGCTGGCACCCACTAGAAGACTTAAAGCCATTTCTTCGTGGCTCCAAGCCATTCCTTTCTAGAACAGCCTTTCTCCCCTGAGCCTGAGGAAGGGCACATGGGAGCAAAAGGATTATCCCAGGCTGCCTATCAGAGAGTTAAGTGCAGGAGGGTCCAACCTGAAACGGGCTGTCCAGACAGGGCCCTTTTTCTCTCCCAGAGCCCCCTAAGTGACCAGCCCTGGAAGCAAGGCTGCACTTCTGGCTGTGACCTCCCATGCATGCCCTCAGGCCCGCTCTTTGCTCCATCTCTCTGGGCCCAGAGCCAGGGGTGGTCTGTGGAAAGACATGAGGGTGGACAGGTCTGACTGGAGCCCCCCCTCTGACGGTCACAGCCCCCCCAGCCCCAATTCAGTTGAAGATCGCAGGAAGTGGTTTGTCCGTTGAGAAGTCATCTCAGCTCCGGGCCCTTCTGAGAAATGAACTTGCAGTTCTCTAAAGATAGATTGCGCAAAGCCGGAGGGGGCAGCCCCCAAGGACCCTCCAACAGCAACTCTCCTGAGGACTTCCAGAGCACTCTTAAGTGCCTCACACCCGCCCCCCCACCCCCGACCCTGCAGCCGGCCCTCCAGCAGCTGCTTGCCCTGGATGGACCAAATCAACGCCCCACTCTGTGGTGTGTGCTCTTGTGCAAGGTTCGGGTTTCGTATCCCCAGTGAACAAAGCGTGTCCTGAAGAGGGGAGGGGAGTTGAAGAGGTGGGGGCGGGGTTTTCAGCTGTTCGTGTCATTTATTTTCCATGGGATCTTAACTGTAATTTCAAACTGCATCTGGGTTTTCTGAAACTATGTGACTGGACGAGAGGTTCACAGAGAGTTTAGGCCTCTCTCCAGACTTCAGCTCTTTCATGCTTAGGAGAACAGGTGGCAGGATCTAGGAGGAAAAAAAGTGATGTGAAGAAGGGGGTACTGCGGCCCCCTTACAGAGGTGCAAGTAAATAAGCAAAGAAGCAACTGGTTTGGGCCTTGGCACAGGGTAAGGACATAGAGGTGATTGCACTGAAAAACTGAAATTTCCTAGCAATCCAACAGGGCTGGCCTTTAGTGGAACAAATCTGCACTGTTTTTTACTTTACACAACGAGTTTTTAAGCAACGGTTTTAGAGAAAGTAACTCAGCCAAGAAGAACTAACGGAGGCTTGAGGTTTAAATATGCCATCAACCCACATGCCCGGTTACTACTCTGATCAGAATTAATCCTTCACTTAAGCAGCCCTCTATGCTTATATCAGTTTGTTTCTTAACCTTCTCTCCTAAGTATTGGGACAAAAGAGGTGACCAAGACACAATAAACTTAGCATCTAGTGAGAGATTTAAAAAAAAAATGTATATGAAGAAAAGATCTTGTGATTCCATATAATAGGATGAGTATTGCAAAGCATAGGTTTGCAGAGAAGGGAGCAAGCATCTATCTCTCTGGAGGGACCAGGGAGCTGGGTTTGGAGAACATCAGGGAAGCCTTTCTAGAAGAGACAATAGCTGACCTAGGTCTGGAAAAGTGAATTCACCAGGCAGACGAAGTAGACAAGGCTAGTTCTGGCATGAACAAACAGCAAGTGCAAGGCATGGAGACATAAAATGTCCTAGAGCCCCTAGGGGTTTGTATTGGTCCAGGAGGAAAGGATATTGCACACAATGCGATCAAGAGCCCCTAAGGCATCTGACCATGGGACACAGAGAACAAGCATCTGTTCCGAGCTCTGCCCAGTCCAGAGCGGGCTTTGGGCCAAACTGACATCCTATAAAAACAGGCACAGTGGGACTTGGAACGCCACAGTCAGAATCCTTCAGCTGGCCAAGACTTGGCCATGATCACTTCACCCCACTGGTGCCCTGTTCACTATGACAGACTTGCCTACACAAGATCTCTGCCATGACTATCCCAAAGCCTGACCCCAGATTACCAAGGAGCTACAAAGCCAAGCTGCCGCTCCTCCCAGTGTGCTGGCTCGCATCCCTAGGACAAGCCCTTCAATCGCTTCTCCTGTGCTCACACCCCCATTAGCTCCATCAGAGTCTCTGTCCCCCAGTAAGAACTCTGTTCACCTTCTCACACGTTCTCACTGTTTCCCCAGCACCTAACTTCCCATCAACTTCAATCTTTCCACTGAATGCTCTTTCTTCCTCCTCACCTCAACTTAAACCTGACCCAAAAACACTTTAAGGCTCTGCCTCCCCTCCTCCCTGTTGAATCCCTGTCTTCCCACCACCCCATTACAGCAATTTGGCAAAACCCCAAACCTCAGCTAACTCACACTCGCCTTCTTTGCAAGCATAGTCAGGTAAAATCACAAAGCTGGGAACCAACGCCCTTATCACCTACCTTCAAAAGTGTCGTGGTCTACACCTGAAACCTCAGAGAATCAAGGTCACTAGTCAATTCTTTTTCTTCTGCTAGTTAAGCAGCCCTGCCAATGACTTCCAATACCTTTCCTTTCAACTTCCCTATCCAGTCCCACCATCTTAGCACACAACCTGTCTTCTTAATGGAAGAAAGATGAGGACATTAGGCATACACGAATGAATTCCCATAACTTCCCCAAAGTTAACTATTCCTGCATCTTCTCCCCTTCCAGGCTGCTGTAACAATCACCACAAACTTTGTAGCTTAAAATGACACAAATGTATTCTCTTAAAAAAAAAAAAAAATCTTATTCCCTTACAATTCTGGTGATCAGAAGTCCAAAATGAGTGCTACAGAGCTAAAATCAAGATGTCAACAGAGCTATTTCTTTCCAGAAGATCCAGGGGAGAATCACTTCCTTGACTTCTGCCTTCTGGTAGTGGCCAGCATTCAATGCTTTATGAACAACACCCAATCACTGCTCATGTGGTCACACAGCCTTCTTTTCTATACTCCCTCTGCCTCCTTCTTAAAAGGATACCTGTGCTTACATTTAAGGCCCACCCAGAATATCCAGGATAATCTCCCCGTTTGAAGAACCCCTTCATTTAATTACATCTGCAAAGTCCCCTTTGTGGTCCCAACACACAGAAGATAACACAGAAGGTAACACTGGCAGGTTCTGGGGACTATGGCTGGATATCTCTGGGGGCCGTTATTCAGCCCAGAAAGACAATGAGTGTACCCCTCTTCTTCATGGCCTCCCCTTCTCAAGGTCTCTGTTCTCTTCTTTTGAGGCCTCTACCTCTGGTCTTCTAGGTCTTCCATTCTCTATGGGCTGTCTCCCAGGACCCTATAAACAGAATCAGATGGCTTCCACATAAACACAGAAAAACACTCTGGATCTAACATTTCCTTTCAATCTCTATTTATACTTTACTCTTCTTCTAGAAAGTTTTGGAAAAGAGTATTCTTCGTGTGCTAGCTCTACTTCTCACTCCCCATTCACTAACTGGGCTGTGACAATCTCCCTTGCCTCCCATCACTCCACTGGAATGCCCCACTCAAGGTGTCCAGTAACCAGTCTTGCCAAAACAATGAACACGCATTGCCAAAACAACGAGTCCTGCTCCAACTGGGCTCATAGCTCATTTGAAACTCTCTTTCCTTTGCTGCGTCCTCCTCACATCTTGCTAGTCATTCCTCTTATTATTACTCATGGGCTCCTTCTCCTCTTGCCACTTCCGAGTCCTGGAATTAAGTCCCTGGATATTCCTCTCTCCACTGGCACTGTGCTCAGGCACTATAACCTACTCTCATCATTTTAGCAACCATGTCAGCACAGCTGTCTCCAAAATCGGCATTTCCATGATGAACGTCTTGCCTACCTTCTACATTCAACAGTCTATTTGACACCTCCAGCTTGGAGGCTGGAGGTGTCAAATAGGCTTCTCAAGGTTACTAAACTTTCTCATCCTCCTACGTTTTAATCTCAACCCGACTCATCATCACCCACCCAGATATCATCTACTCTTTCTCTCTCAGTCAACAAATCTTAATGATTTCACCTCTGTGTTTGTTCGCCTTTGCTACTGACCTACTGACCTAGTTTAGGGCATGCTACAATGCTTCATCCCTGGTCTTACACCACCCCTGCCCACCGTGCACCCACCCTCTGCCCAGCCTTCAGAGGTGTCTACAGGATCTCTCCACTTAAAACATTTCAAGATGGCAAGGAGGAGGAGCCTGGGCTCCCTACTCCTGGGGACACACTGAATCTGCATGCCTAACAGCTTCCCCTGCAAACAAGCTAAAAACTGAGCAACTCCCATACATCCAGCAAAGGACACAAGGCCCACATGGAAGCAGGCAGGAGACGCACAGCCACAAACTCGCTATAAATCCCATCCTGGGCGCAACAACCCACACTCAGTAGGGAATCGAAATCCTGGAGCTTCTCCCTAGGGAGTGAAGGGTTTGGACCCTACATCAAGCACCTCAACTTTTAAGGCCTGCACTTGAGAGCCAGGCCCCCGGAACATCTAGCTTTGAAAAACAAGGGGGCTCCACAGGAGGAGCGCCGTAAGACCAGAGCGATCTGAGAAACAGCTGGTAAAGGACGGACTCACCCGCCGCGGGGCTCGGTGCAGAGGCGCCATCCGGAGGCTCGGGGACTTGAAGGGAAGGAGGTTCACTTGCTAATCCTCAGCCTCAGCCGGAGGGGCAGGCATTACCGAATTTTAAGAGTTCTTTCTTTACCGTAGATACAAGTTGCTCACCGAATTGTTACTCTTAAAAATAAAACTGCCAGTTATTTTAGCAGTTTAAAAGGGGGGGTTATTCAAGAGGAGCATAGAACTGGGACGCAGGACAAGCAAGCTTCAGCTAAACCACAAGCAAGTCCACAGAATGAAGGAGAGAAATACTATTTAGTGGGGGAAAGGAGGACGATGGGAGGAACTGTTATAAGCAAAAAGTCCATTGGAGGAAACTGGGACCCCGAAGTGCAGTGGCTTCTCATTGGCTGAATTGTGACTGTCTCTCATTGGCTGGGATGTTGCCAGGGGAGGAGGAAAGTCTTCCTGGGAGAGTAAAGCAGGCAGAACAGGTGAGGTCAGCTCTTCCTGTTGGGTTTGCAATTGATGAAGCTGGTAGGGCCTGAGAGCTCCTCTGCTCACCTCCATTCTAAACAAGATTTCCTTTTATTAATTTTCACGAAAAGTGTGATTTGCAAATATTTTACCCCATTCTGTAGTTTATCTTTGCACTTTTTGGATAGTGTCCTTTAGTGCACAGATTTTAATTTTAATGAATTCTCATTTATCTATTTGTTTTCTTTTCTTGATCATGCTTTTGGTATCATATCTAAGAATCCATTGCCAAATCAGAGGTCATACAAATGTATCCACACATTTTCTACTAAGATAGGTAGCTCTTACTAATTCTAGCTCTTATATGTATGTCTTTGATATACTTTGAGTTAACTACTTTATATGGTGTGAGATAAGGGTCCAATTTCATTCTTTTGCCTGTGGCTATCCAGTTTTCCCATACAAGATAATTCTTTCCACGGCACCTGGGTGGCTCAGGCAGTAAGAGTCTGCCTTCATCTCAGGTCATGATCTCATCTCATGGTGCTGGAATACAGCCCTGTTGTGGGCTCCCTGCTCAGGCGGGAGTCAGCTTCCCCCCTTCTATTTGCCCCTCCCCCCCCCCATTTAGGCTCTCTCAAATAAATTAAATTTAAAAAAAAATTATTCTTTCCCCTCATTGAATGATATGGGCACCCTTGTTGAAAATCAGTTGATCATAGACACCTGGGTTTATTTCTGGATTCTCAATTCTGTTCCATTATGTCTGTGCCCATGCCATTACCACTGTCCAGTGGCATTTCATACAGTAATTTTATGTTTAACTTTTTGAGGAACCACCCGGTTGTTTCCCACGGTGGCTGAACCATTTTATGTTACCAGCAGCCGTGTGTGAAGATTCCAGTTTCTTCACATTCTCACCAATTTTATTATTTTCCTTTTGTTGTTGTTGTTATGCCCATCCTAGTGAATATAAAGTGGTACTGCATTGTGCTTTCATTTTCATTTCCTTAATTACTAACAACGTTGAGCATCTTTTCACATACCTTTTGGCTATTTTTATAGATGCTTCACAGAAGTGTCTATTCAAGCCCTTTGCCTATTTTTTGGTGGCATTGTTTATCTTGGTTTTTGAGAGGCAGATTGGTTTGTTTGTTTGTTTTATCACTAATTCAATCTCATTGCTATAAGTCTATTCAAACTATTTCTTTTTGAGTCAGTTTCAGTAGTTTGTGTCTTCTTATGAATTTATCCATTTCATGCAACTTATCTAATTTTTTGGCATAAAGTAGTTTTTATTTCTGTAAGTTCAGAAGTAATATCCCAGCTTTCATTTTTGATTCTAATAATTTAGGTCTTCAATCTTCTTGGTCAATCTAACTAAAGATTTGTCCATTGTGTTAATGTTTTCAAAGAACTCACTTTTGGTTTCACTGAAAATCTCTATTTTTTTATTCTCTATTTGATTTCTACTCTAATCTTTATTTCCTTCCTTCTGCCTGCTTTAGTTTTAGTTTGCTCTTTTTTTCCCCAGTGTCTTAATATGGAAATTTAGATTACTGATTTTAAATCTTCTTTTTAATATAAGAATTTTACAGCTATAAATTTCCCTATAAATAGTGCTTTAGCTTCATCCCATGAGTTTGATATGTTGTGTTCTTGTTTTAGTTCACTCCAAATATTTTCTAACTTCCCTTTTGATTTCCTCTTTAACTCTTTGGTTTTTAGAAGTCTGTTGTTTATTTCCACATATTTGGGAGTTTCTCAGATTTCATTCTTTTATTGACTTCTCATTTTGTTCCATTATGGTTGAAGAACATAGTTTGTATTCTGTCCCTTTACACTTATTGAGAATGTTCTTATGGCCTAGATTATAGTCTCTCCCATACTTGAGAAAAATGTCCATTCTACTATTGTTGAGTATGGTGCTCTACAAATAAATGTTAAGTCTACTTGGTTTATAGTGTTGTTCATTTTGTATATTTCCTGTTGATCTTCTGCCTACTTGTTTTGTCCATTATGAAGCAAGGTATTAAATTCTGCAATTATCATTTTGAATTGTTTATTTCTTCATTTTTGTTGATTATGCTTCATGTGTGTTGATATTCTCTTCTTAGATGTACATATATTTGTAATTGTTGTATCTTCCGGCTAAATTGACCCACTTATCATTATAAAATGTCTCTCCACATCTCCACTAATATTTTTCTTTGAAGTCTATTTTATCTGATGGACACTTGAGCTTTCTTGCTGTCACTGTATACATAACACATCTTTCCCATCCTTTTACCTTCAGTATATTTGTATCTTTGAATCTTAAGTATGCCCCTTATAGATGACATATTAGTTGGATTTTTTTATCTAGTCTGACATCATTGCCTTCTGATTGGATTGTTTAATCTATTCACATTTTATGATATTATTGATATAATTGAGTTTACATCTGACATTTTCTTTGTTTCCTATGTGTCTCATGTCTTTTCTATTTCTCTATTCCTCCTTACTGCTTTCTTTTTCATTAAGTCAATATTTTCTAAGGTAGCATTGTCATTTCTTTAATGATTTTTTTTCAGTTTTTGAAAAATAAAATTTAATGGTTGTGCTAGGGCTTGCTATATACATCTTAATGTATAAAAATTTTAAAAGCTTCATTTTACTTATTTGCAATATGAGCAAAGAAATCTCTGTCAGATGGATCTAATACATTTTTTGTTTTCGTGGCAGAATGTGAAATCACTATATAAAGTGAAAGTACTATAAAAAGCATAATAAAAATGTCCCTTAGGAACGCTGAGACATCAGTAAACCTAACTCAACCCTCCACCACTCCTCCAACATATAAATATATTTGAATACGGTCTTCTTTATGATATTCCCAAATTCTCTTCCTCTTGGCCCCATCAATCTCCCTACCCTCTTCTACACCTGTCACATCAGTTATGTTCTCTGTCAATTGCCAAGAAAAAAAATCCCCTGAAGCCAAACATCTGGTGATTTGAGAAACTACAGTGAAGATTTGGGGTATCAGAGCAGAGGAATATCAGTTCTCACTTCATAGGACACTGCTACCTTACCAGGTTTACATCTCCTCATGCTCTCTTCCAAAGCTTTTATTCCCAAAACATGTCCCTCCCTGTCATGCACAGCCCCCTGGCATGTATACCCATCACCCTAGCTCAGCTGCTTTCCTCCTAGATTACTGGGATGAAACATTTCCTCCACCACATCACATACGTAATACCACATTTCAACAACTCACAAAGGAAAAGAAAAAGGAAGACCATAGGATTTTCCTAGAGTGAAGATGTAAAAGGACAAACCCCACCAGACTTCAAAGCATGTTGGGAAAGAAAAGGAAACACATGTACACACACACACATGATCACACGTGTCCTTTATTCTTTTGTAGTAATGTGGCAGTAAAGAAGGCGTATCATGCCCAAAAGTGCCAGGAAATGGTGTAAGGTCACCTGTGGCACAAGTCCTTGACAGGTAATCAGATCTTTTGTCTTTAGGTAGCATTTTACCACAAATCATTACATTCACATGAGTCATTCACTACAATGATTGTGGGTCCATATGTTATTCTCTTCTGTTATAATAATTCTTCAACAGACTGCCAACCAATGTCTTATAAATCAACCTCATTTAAGAGTACTGAAAGATTTGTAAAACATGCAGTTCATGTTTTCACAATATTTTGTGCTTAACAGGATATGCCTAATTGGCTGCAACAAAAACACACAAGCATTCTGAATAGTGCTACTGATGTCACTATCCATTTGACAACACCATTCCTAATTACAACTGCTGATACCCTGTATCATCAGTACCTTATACCAAACCAAGAGCCTTTCATTATTTCATTTAATCCTTATAGATGCCAAGTACTCTGTCAGGAAAGCTAGACACATGATTTCACTTCATCTCTCCTAACAGTCCTACAAAGTCAGTATGATTGTTTCTCCTTTACAAACTGGAGAAATAGAGGCCGATGGCAGGCAAGAAGCTCGTCCAAAGTCTCAAAGTCAGGTTCAAACCAAGCTCACCTGACACAAAGTTGATATTCTTGTCATTACCTCAAAGAAAAAATAAAAATAAAAATTTCCAACTGTGATTAGCAATTGATACAAACACATCCTGTGGAAACCCAGGATGCATTCAATTGTCCTTTCACCCTCCCCCTGTTCTGCAAGGGGACAATCAGTATACTTTAACTTGACCACAGAAATAGAAAAATCAACATTTCCTAATATCTGTGTTGGGGCTGATGATAAGTGATTATGCAACTACTAATACATGGGTTTCACATGCCATGTCTCAACTTATAGTTTGATTGAAATAAGAGATGATTCAGAAACATTTTGAAAAATATACATATATGAGCTCTGATGATCTCATTAAGAATCAAAAAAAAGTCTCTTAAGAACCTAGTTTGGACCAAATAAATGCTTTGTGTTTTCTTGCTATATTCCAAGTATTTCTATATTAAGTTTCCTTTTCCAAGAGTTCATCAGTGGTTCCAAAAGATGTCATTTAGCTTGCAAAAAGCCAATAAAGGAAAGTCTCCAGAAATCAAAACCACTGACATGGGTACATGACTCTAAAGTTTAAAATCTTGTCAGGCCAATTATCTCATTTGAGTCATTTCAAGTCAACTCTCTTGGAGGGACAGGAATTAATGATCTCTAATATATCTTCATTCAGTTAGCAACATTAATTGAGAGCTTGTTGTGTGCCAGTTTTTTGTTAAAGGTTGTAGATACAGTACTGCACTAATCACACACAATCCTGGCCCACATGGAGCTCATAGTTTAGTCACTGCACAGATAATTCTCAAGTCAAATATATAAATTAGAGGGGTGCCTAGGTGGCTCAGTGGGTTAGGCCTCTGCCTTCGGTTCAGGTTGTGGTCTTGGAGTCCTGGGATCGAGCCCCGCATCGGGTTCTCTGCTCGGCAAGGAGCCTGCTTCCCCCTCCACCACCCCCGCCTGGCTCTCTGCCTACTTATGATCCCTCTCGGTCAAAAAAAATATATATATATATATAATATATATATAATATATATAATTATATATATAATATGTATGTATATAATTATATATTATAATTATATATTATATACACATATACATATGTATATGTGTATATAATATATAATTATAATATATAATTATATACATACATATTATATATAATATGTATTATATATTTATTTATTTATTTTAGATCAAGCATGTCATGAAGCGACTAGTAAGCACTGAAGACAAGGCTCAAATCCCCAGTCCTCTGCTTTAAGATTTCCTTATCTGTAAAATGGTAGATGATGGTATCTACCATATCTGGTTATGGTGACGATTAAAAGAGGGCACACATAAACACTCAGCACACAGGAAGTGCCCAAGAAATGTGTGTTCCCTTCTTCTGCTCCCACCCCTTCCTTTCCTTTTAAGACACATCTTCAATGAGAGGCTACCCTGCCTACACTATCCCTCACCTATCAGAGACCCTTCCCTCTGAACTATAATCAGTCTTCCTATCTATGTCACTCCTATAAGAATTTTTAAATAAGTTGTTTTTATTGTTTTCTTATTTTGGGGCTGAACTTACAACCCTGAGATCAGGACCCAAGCTTAAATCAAGAGTCGAACATGTAACCGACTGAGCCACCCAGGTGCCCCTTATTTTTCTGATAATAGAAATATACTCTCATTACAGAAAAATATGTGACAATATTCATAAGGGGAAAAAGGAAAGAAGACAAAAATAAAGCAATTGCCTTAAACTCCAAGACAACCACTCTGGGTATATGTATTTTATGCATTTACTTACATATTTTTTTAATTTTTTTTTTTTCATTTCTTTTCAGTGTAACAGAATTCATAGTTTTACACCACATCCAGTGCTCCATGCAATGTGTGCCCTCCATAATACCCACCACCTGGCTCCCCCAACCTCCCACCCCCCGCCCCTTCAAAACCCTCAGGTTGTTTTTCAGAGTCCATAGTCTCTCATGGTTCATCTCCCCCCCAATTTCCCTCAACTCCCTTCTCCTCTCCATCTCCCCATGTCCTCCGGGTTATTTGTTATGCTCCGCAAATAAGTGAAACCATATGATATTGACTCTCTCTGCTTGACTTATTTCACTCAGCATAATCTCTTCCAGTCCCATCCATGTTGCTACAAAAGTTGGGTATTCATCCTTTCTGATGGAGGCATAATACTCCATAGTGAATATGGACCACATCTTCTTTATCCATTCGTCTGTTGAAGGGCATCTTGGTTCTTTCCACAGTTTGGCAACCGTGGCCATTGCTTCTATAAACATTGGGGTACAGATGGCCCTTCTTTTCACCACATCTGTATCTTTGGGGTAAATACCCAGTAGTGCAATTGCAGGGTCATAGGGAAGCTCTATTTTTAACTTCTTGAGGAATCTCCACACTGTTCTCCAGAGTGGCTGCAACAACTTGCATTCCCACCAACAGTGTAAGAGGGTTCCCCTTTCTCCACATCCTCTCCAACACATGTAGTTTCCTGTCTTGCTAATTTTGGCCATTCTACCTGGTGTGAGGTGGTATCTCAATGTGGTTTTAATTTGAATCTCCCTGATGGCTAGTGATGATGAACATTTTTTCATGTGTCTGATC
>PISX010009114.1:65794-77910 GCA_004024625.1 Mellivora capensis
CTGTTCATGTCTTCTGCCCATTTTTTGACATGATTATCTGTTTTGTGTGTGTTGAGTTTGAGAAGTTCTTTATAGATCCTGGATATCAACCTTTTGTCTGTACTGTCATTTGCAAATATCTTCTCCCATTCCGTGGGTTGCCTCTTTGTTTTGTTGACTGTTTCCTTTGCTGTGCAGAAGCTTTTGATCTTGATGAAGTACCAAAAGTTCATTTTTGCTTTTGTTTCCTTTGCCTTTGGAGACATATCTTGAAAGAAGTTGTTGTGGCTGATATCAAAGAGGTTACTGCCTATGTTCTCTTCTAGGATTCTGATGGATTCCTGTCTCACATTGAGGTCCTTTATCCATTTCGAGTTTATCTTTGTGTCCCGTGTAAGAGAATGGTCGAGTTTCATTCTTCTACATATAGCTGTCCAATTTTCCCAGCACCATTTATTGAAGAGACTGTCTTTTTTCCACTGTATATTTTTTCCTGCTTTGTCGAAGATTATTTGACCATAGAGTTGAGGGTCCATATCTGGACTCTATACTCTGTTCCATTGGTCTATGTGTCTGTTTTGATGCCAGTACCATGCTGTCTTGGTGATCACAGCTTTGTAGTAAAGCTTGAAATCAGGTAATGGGATGCCACCAGTTTTATTTTTGTTTTTCAACATTTCCTTAGCAATTCGGGGTCTCTTCTGATTCCATACAAATTTTAGGATTATTTGCTCCAGCTCTTTGAAAAATACTGGTGGAATTTTGATCGGAATGGCATTAAAAGTATAGATTGCTCTAGGTAGTATAGACATTTTAACAGATGTTTTCTAAGCATATTTTCATTAAAAATTTTATAACCATTTTATAATATACTTTCCAACTAGTACTATATCATAAACAATTTTATATTAAAATAAATATACTTTTGCACTATTTACTTCATTCCATGCATTGCCCAGATGCATTTTCTTTTTTTTAATTTTTATTTTTTTTTAAAACATATAATGTATTATTAGCCCCAGGGGTACCCATCTGTGAATCTCCAGGTTTACACACTTCACAGCACTCACCATAGCACATACCCTCCCCAATGTCCATAACCGCACTACCCTCTCCCAACCCCCCGACCCCCAGCAACCCTCAGTTTGTTTTGTGAGATTAAGAGTCTCTTATGGTTTGTCTCCTTCCTGATCCCATCTTGTTTCATTTATTCTTTTCCTACCCCCCAAACCCTTCTTGTTGTATCTCCATTCCTCATATCAGGGAGATCATATGATAGTTATCTTTCTCCAACTGACTTATTTCGCTAAGCATAATACCCTCTAGTTCCATCCACATCATTACAAATGGCAAGATTTCATTTCTTTTGATGGCTGCATAGTATTCGAATATATATATATATATATATATATATATATATATATCTCACATCTTCTTTATCCATTCATCTGTTGATGGACATCTAGGTTCTTTCCATAGTTTGGCTATTGTAGACATTGCTGCTATAAACATTCGGGTGCATGTGCCCCTTCAGATCACTATGTTTGTATCTTTAGGGTAAATACCCAGCAGTGCAATTCCTGGATCATAGGGTAACTCTATTTTCAACTTCTTGAGGAACCTCCATGCTGTTTTCCACTGGATGCATTTTCTTAAACACTCTTCTATGTTTGTACATTTATGTTGTTTACAACCAGTGTTGCCATGAATAGCCATTCTCATCACTTTTTTTTTTTGCATATCCTGAATATATCCTTAGTACCCACTCACCCCTCGTAACTAAGCCTTGTCCTGATCACCAGTTCCATTAAATTGGGGTCCATCTGTGTCTTACAGTACTTAAATTACTCCTCAGTGTTTAGAATGGGTCTTTGAAAATAGAAACTTTTCATTAAGTTTAGCCTGATGAGACTATCTATCCCACTTTCTTGAGGCTTTCTTTGAGAGTCAAGAGCTATGCTGTTCCATATGATAGCCATCAGCTATGTGTGTGACAAGTTAATTTTTTTCATTAAAATTAAATAAAATTAAAAATTTAGTAACTTGGTCACACTTGTAACAGTTCAAATGCTGAATAACCACATGGTACTAGTGCTGCCATATTGGACAGTGCATTTCCATTATCACAGAAAGTTCGATTGGGTAGCCATGGTCTAGAGGGATAGTTGCCATGAATTTGATTAAAAAAAAAAAAGATTAAAGCAGTCACTCTTTTTTTTTTCCTTTTTTAAAATTTATTTCTATTATAAACATATAATGTATTGTTTGTTTCAGGGGTTCAGGTCTGTGATTCATCAGTCTTACACAGTTCATAGCTCTCATGAAAATACATGAGCCATCAGCCAGCCACTCCCTCCCTCCCACCCCACTCTGTTCCAGCAACCCTCAGTTTGTTTCCTGAGATTAGATTAAGACTCTCTTATGGTTTGTCTTCCTCTCTGGTTTGTCTCGTTTCATTTTTTCCTCTCTTCCCCTATGATCCTCTGCCTTGTTTCTCAAATTCTTCATATCAATGAGATCATGTGATAATTGTTTTTCTCTGATTGACTTATTTTGCTTAGCGTAATACCCTCTATTTCCATCCATGTCATTGCAAATGGCATGATTTCTTTTTTGGGGGGCTGCATAATATTCCATTGTGTGTGTGTGTGTGTGTGTGTGTGTGTGTGTATACATATATATAGAGAGAGATATAGATATATATTTTATCCATTCATATGAGGATATAGAGAAAGGGGAGCTCTTCTACACTGCTGGTGGGAATATAAGCTGGTGCAGCCACTCTGGAAAACAGTATGGAGGTTCCTCAAAAAGTTGAAAATAGAACTACCCTATGACCCAGCAATTGTATGACTGGATATTTACCCTAAAGATACAAATGTAGTGATACGAAGGGGCACATGCACCCGAATGTTTATAGCAATAATGTCCACAATAGCCAAACTGTGGAAAGAGCCCAGATGTCCATCAACATAATAAACCAGTCACTCTTGCTCCCTCATCCGAGTCTCTTCAAGACAGGAAAGTGTTGGGGTGTCTAGGAAGGAGAATCAAATCAGCCCCAGTAGTTAGGAAAAGTGATGTTTAAGGTAAAAAGTGAGTAGGACATAGCTTTGAACACTGTATGGTTCATATTCATTAAGTTAAGGGAACCACCAAATAAGTTTCACCTTGGTCTTTACTAAAAGATAAATTACAATGTTTTTGCAATGCATTGGGCTTTTGGGTTTTTTCTGCATATAATTTTAATTCAAGTAAAAATTATATTGCTTAAATTAAAAAAAAATGGACAGGACCCAAGTGACTATAAAACACAGATCCAAACCTCTGGCATCTCTGTTAATAGCTTCTGGAGGCACTTCCCCACCCTCAGGAGAAAGCCCACGGTTTTCCTCACACTCTCATCATCCGAATCCTGCTCCCCTCTCCTCCTCCTCCTCCTCCTCCACCCATGCTGAGTAACAGGTGTTTTCCTGCTCCCTCTCACACTTCTGTGCTGAAGCAAATCATGATCACTGCCCTGGAAGACCTTTCTTTTCTTCCTATACTTGACTGAATTCCATCTGTCCTTCAAGACTTGCTTTAAGCTTGGGCCCTCTGCCAAGTGTTTCTGGACACTTCCAGGCTCTACTGGGTTCCTTTCCATTGTGCTACACAGCACCCAAGACATATTTACATTAAAGTAAAGAAGCTTAAGCCTTAGGCCCTTCCAGGCCTCAGGCAGAAGCTTTGGCACTGTGTTCACATGGTCATACATTTTTGTAAAATTGCCAAAAATAAGATATTTTAACTGGAACCAGTCCTTCCCATTATATTTCTTTTTTTATTCTCAAGAGAATTACTGAGGCTTCCAGCATTTGCAGAATAGCTCTGGGCAAGGTAAATTGGGAATGTGCCACTTAATTTGCAAAACAGATATTTTCTATCAATTAAATAAGTCAGAAATGAAGGCTTTTTACATGAATATATATAAAGGTACTTCTTTGTCATCTCTACATATTAAATAATGGAGAGAAACCACAGATAAAAAAATAATTATGGAATAAAAGCAATATAGAAGAGTAACAAAATCAATAGAAATTATCCTGACCTAAGAAGTAAATTACCAAGAAAAAAAAATTCAAACCATACCAAAAGTAGTAATTCACTAAGAGAAAGAAACAATTTTAAATAGAGTATTGAATAGGCTCTTGGATCATTTGATAGCCCAAATAATGAAAAGGGGTCAAATTTTATGAACATATTGGAAAAATATTTAAGTTTCTTGCTAATTTAACTGACATTGACAAAGATAACAAAAAAGTCCTAATACATAACTAAACAAAACATGGAGGACAAATCTGTTTTTGATGCTATCAAGGAAAGGAGTGTTGTGAGCAGAGTAACAGCTCCCCTCCTCCAAAAGATACCTACATCCTAATGCCTAGAACCTGTAAATACTTTACCTTGTCTGGCTAAAAGGTCTTTGCAGATGTGATTAAGGGCATAGACCTTGAGATGAAGAGATTATCCTGGATTATCTGGGTAAGACCAATCTACTCACAAGCATTTTTAAAAATGGAAAAAGAAGGCAAAAGAGTGGGTTAGAGGGAAATCTGAGTAGAGAATAGTTTGGACTCTGAAGATATTGAAAGTGGGCTAGACCTCACAGCTAAGGAATGTGTCCTCTAGAAGCTGGAAAAGGCAAGGAAATGGATTCTGCCCTACAGCCTCCAGAAATGAACACAGCCCTGCTGATACCTTGATTCAGTAAAATCTGTAATGGACTTGTGACCTAAAGAATGGCAAGATCATAAATTTCTCTGGTTTTAAGTCACTAAGCTTGTTGTAGCAGCACTAGAAAAGTAACAAAAAAGAAGCAGCAGCAGCAGCAGCAGCTTTGAAGATTAGCCAGTGCATAAGAAGTGTCCTGAAATCTCATTGCTCATATACAAAGAAAACTTGATAATGATTTTCCAAAATGTGATAAGAACCCCAGAAACTCACAAGACATTATTTATTAATAGTGGGCAATCAAGTTGTAACTTTTTGAAGCTACCAGTTGCTTTAAAAAGTTTTAGTGCAAACATGTTAGAAGACTGAATTATCTTTCCAATTGCATTACAGAAAAATGTCACAAAACCATTGCCATGTAGAAATAATTTTTAAAAATGTAGCCAAAAACGAGGGAAAATATTAAAGGTGGGTTAGGTATTTAATTAATAAAAATGTAGCATTGTCTTCCTTCTCAAATATTTATGGAATGTCTCTGTGTCATAGTTTGGGCTTCCCAAATGCAAATCCTAAGGCAGGGAAAGGGCAAGTAGTTCGTTTGGGAGGGGATCCTACCAAGGACCAGGACCAGCTTTATAGGGCTACCACCTGTGTGATCACATAGGGTTTGTGTTCAAAAGGGTCTTCTACTTTGTTTAACTATCATCATCTTGAAACTATAACGATTTTTCAGCAAGGGGCCCTGCAATTTCAATTTGCACCGGACCTCACAAATTATGTAGCTGGGCCTGACCAGAAAATACCCACAGGGGAATGAGGAAGCAGAAAAGAAGGAAGAAAGCTGATAAAGGTTGTGTTATTGGACAAGTTACTGCCAGGGATAAGGCTCAATCCCTCCAGACAACTCTAGGAGTTTGTGTGGAAAATATCTTGGAGTTATCCCACCGAACAAAGTGTTTCTTTCTTCTCCAACAAGGTATTCATCCTCTACCATCTAAGGGTAGCTGGCTCCTGGAGGCAGTAACTCCCCCACACTTCATCCCTACTACTCCAATCATGGGCCTTGGAAGGAGGGTTGCAGGTGCTTGCAGTAAGAACCTGAGGCATTTGCTGGAATAGCAAATCCCAAGAAAATGTGGATAGGTCACTGACAGTGTGTTCTACAATTGAATAATTGTCATTTGTTGTAGTATTTCTTTTCATGCTAGATGAATATTTGGTTTCATTAATAATTCTGTTTTTCTTTTCTTTATGAATGCCCCAAATATATATAAGCTTTAGGCCCCTCAAAACTGAGTCTATTCCTATATGGCATCATATGTTTTCTTTTTTTTTTAAGATTTTATTTATTTATTTGACAGACAGAGATCACAAGTAGGCAGAGAGGCAGGCAGAGAGAGAGAGGGGGAAGCAGGCTCCCTGCTGAGCAGAGAGCCCGATGTGGGGCTCGATCCCAGGACCCTGGGATCATGACCTGAGCCGAAGGCAGAGGCTTTAACCCACTGAGCCACCCAGGTGCCCCATATGGCATCATATGTTTTCTTTTGCGATAGCCATTCCTGGTCCAGTTATAATTATTTCCTTTGCCATCTACTTTAATGGCCAGAATTATTCCTCTAGAGGTCCTTAACTCCAAAAAGATCATGTTTCCAGCCATCACTCTCCCCTTTGATAATTCAATGTAAAACAATATTAAGCAAAATCAATAGCTTCTGGTAGGACTTCAGGGTATGGATTTGAAGGTTGCACACTGTACAATTCTAGGGGCCACCATTTACATCATAGCCTCCTTGAAAGGTAGCTCCTGGAGTTGTGCTGTACAGACTTGTGACATCTACTGTAGCCATTAGAGTCTGCTTTTTTATCTAACGTGAAATGTTCGGCCGTTTTGTTTCTGTTCCAGATATACCCATCGCTCCCTGCACTGAGCTCCCATAGCTTTTGCACTTTGTTGAATAAAACATCCTTTGTTGGATAAAAGTGGTAAGAGTGCACAAAAAGAGTTGGATAAAAGTGGTAAGAGTTGGATAAAAGTGGTAAGAGCATTTACTGTACTAAGATTTAATCAGTGACTTTCCTAGCTAGACTGAGATTCTGGGAGGTATTACAGTATCTATTCTTTATCTTCAAATCCTTGATGCTACATTGTCTTGTCTAATTGCCTACGTTATCCTGGTCATTACTGCATGATGCCTGGGTCATAATAAGACTTCAATAAATATTATTTGATAACACATGTGAATGAGTAAATGAATGAATGAACAAATAAATAATCATATACTCCATGTTTCTATTATGCTACCCTGTCTTTCTTCTGAGCACTTTTGATTATTCATAGTTATTCTCTTATGTATGTTCAACGAGGGTAGGGAAACTTCTGTTTATTGATTAACAAAACTTTATTTAGTACCTGCCACACTATAAGATGCTTAAGAAAAGCTTGTTGAAAAAGAAGAGAAATAACCACCAACACCATAGATACAAATGATTTATGATAGCATATTATGAAAAATTATATACCAACAAATTGGACAACTTAGAAGAAATGAATTCCTAAAAATATATGACCTCCCAAAACTGAATCAGGAAAAACATGGAAAATTTGAACAGACCAACTACCAGCAATGGAATTGAATCAGTAATCAAAAAACTCCCAGCAAACAAAAGTCCAGGACCAGATGACTTCACAGAAGAATTCTACCAAACATTAAAAGAAAAGTTAATACCTATTTCTCTCTGAGTATTCAAAAAAATGGAAATGGAAGGAAAACTTCCAAATTCATTTTATGAGGCCAGCATTACCCTGATATCAAAACCAGATAAAAACACTACAAAAAAAGAGAGAGAGAGAGAGAGAGAACTACAGGTATGATGAACATAGATGGAAAAATCCTTAACAAATTATTAGCAAACCAAATCCAAGAATAAATTTTAAAAATCATTCACATGATCAAGTGGGAATTATTCCTGGGATGCAAAGGCAGTTCAATATTCAGAAATCAATCAACAAGACAAAGGATAAAAACCATATGATCACCTCAATAGATGTAGAAAAAGCATTTGACACAGTACAATATCCATTCGGGATAAAAGCCCTCAACAAAGTATGTGTAAAGGGAACAAAATTCAACCTAATGAAGGTCATATATAAAAAACCCTCAGCCAACATCATACTCAATGGCAAAAAACTGTGAGCTTTCCCCCTTAAGACCAAGAGGAAGACAAGGATGTCCACTCTTACCACTTTTATTCAACAGAATATTCAAAATCCTCACCACAAAAATCAGACGTCAAAAAGAAAGAAAAGGCATGTAAATCTGTAAGGAAGAAGTAAAGCTTTCACTATTTGCAGATGACATGATACATGATATATAGAAAACCCTAAAGACACCACCAAAAACACTGCTAGAACTGAAATGTGAATTCAGTAAGGTCACAAGATACAAAATCAATATGCAGAAATCTGTTACATTTCTATACACTAATAATGAAGCAGTGGAAAGGGAAATTAATAAAACAATCCCAGGGGCACCTGGGTGGCTCAGTGGGTTAAAGCCTCTGCCTTTGGCTTAAGTCATGATCCCAGGGTTCACATCGGGCTCTCTGCTCAGCAGGGAGCCTGCTTCCCTCTCTCTCTCTCTCTCTCTCTCTGCCTGCCTCTCTGCCTACTTGTGATCTGTCTTTCTGTCAAATAAATAAATAAAATCTTAAAAAAAAAAGAAAGAAAGAAAACAATCCCATTTACAATTGCACCAAAAATAATAAACTACATAGGACCACACTTAACCAAGGAGATGGAAGACCTGTACTCTGAAAACTATAAAAAACAGATGAAAGAAATTGAGAATGATATAAACAAACAGAAAGACATTCCATGGACACAAAGAACAAATATTTTAAAAATATTATCTAAAGCAATCTACAAATTTAATGCAATCCCTATTAAAATATAAACAGCATTCTTCATGGACAAACAATCCTAAAATTCGGATGGAACCACAGAAGTCCCCAAAGAGCCAAGGCTATTTGAGAAAGCAGAACAAAACTGGAGACATCACAATCCCACATATCAGGATACACCATAAAGCTGTAGTAATCAAAAGAGTGTGGTACTGGCACAGAAACATAGATCAACAGAACAGAGAGCTCAGAAATAAAATCACAACTATATGGTCAATTAATCTTTGACAAAGGAGGCAAGAATATGCAATAGGAAAGACAGTCTCTTCAACAAATAGCGTTGGAAAACTGGACAGCTACATGCAAAAGAATGAAACTGAACCACTTCTCACACTCTACACCAAAATAAACTCAGAATGGATTAAGTACCTAAACATGAGACCTGAAACCACAAAAATCCTAGAAGAAAGCACAGGCAATAATGTCTATGACATCAGCCACAGCAACATTTCTCAAGGGAAACAACAGCAAAAATAAACTACTGGGACTACATCAAAATAAAAATCTTCTGCACAATGAAGGAAACAATCAAAACTAAAAGGCAATCTACCAAATGGGAAAAAATATTTGCAAATGACATACCTGGTAAAGGGTTAGTATCGAGAATATATAAAGAAAATACACAACTCAACACCAAAAAAAAACAATAAATTAAAAATGGGCAGAAGAAATGAGCAGACATTTCTCCAAAGAAGACATCCAGATGGCCAACAGATACATGAAAAGATGCTCAACATCATTCATCCTCAGGAGAATGCAAATCAAAACCACAATAGGATACTGGATATACCTGTCAGAATGGCTACATTCAAAACACAAGAAACAAGCATTGGTGAGAATGTGGAGAAAAAGGAAGCCTCATGCACTGTTGGTTGGGAATGCAAACTGGTACAGTCACAATAGCAAACAGAATGGTAGTTCCTCAAAAATTAAAAATAGAACTACCATATGATCCTGTAATTCCACTATTGGGTACTTACCCAAAGATATAAAAACACTAATTCAAAAAGATGTATGCACCTCTATGTATCTTATAACATTATTTATGATAGCCAAGCTATGGAAGCAACCCAAATGTCCATCTATGAATGATAGGACAAAGAAAACACACACACACACACACACACACACACACACACACACACACACACGGAAGGGACTATTACTCCACCATGAAAAAGAATGAAATCTTGCCATTTGCAATGACATGGATGGAGCTAGAGAGTGTAATTCTAGTGAAAGAATCAGTCAGAGAAAGACAAATACCATATGATTTCACTCATATGTGGACTTTGAGAAAAAAACTAACAAAACCAAAAGAAAAAAAAAAGAAATAGACAAACCAAGAAACAGACTCTTAACTATAGAAAACAAACTGATGGTCACCAGAGGGGTGGAGGAGAAGGGATGGATGGAATAGGTGAAGGGGATTAAGAGTCCACTTATCGTGATGAGCACTGAGTCATGTATAGAACTGATTAATCACTATATTGTACACCTAAAAGTAATATATGTTAATTCTACTGGAATTAAAATAAAAAAGAGAAAGAGAAACTTTTAAAAGGGGGATTTTCTGAGGGAAATTGGGAAAGGCCTCTTAAAAACAAGAAAGAAAAAAGAAAATCTTGTTGAATAAATCAATAAAAGAAAAAATCCCAATAAATTATAGTTATTCTCCATTTTATGGATGGAGAATGAGGTTTTAGGGGTTAAGTAGCTAGTGATTGCCATCAACTATTATCCAAACTCAAATTGGTTTGATCTCAAAATGCATGCTCTTTCCATCACTCCAGTCTCCCCACCATTACAGTAGGAGTCCTCTTAACTGCACTATCTTAGTTCAGATTAAGCGGCTTCCTCTTAGCTTGCACACACAAAGTGGCTGACGCTCACAGACCTGAAAGCCACAGCTAGTAGGCTACCTGCTATTAGAGCACACACTTCTGAATCCATTGAGGTAGAGGCTCATCAGGAGTCATCAGGATATTTTTCTCAAACCAGTTCATGTCATTATCTCCCCTGGGAAATGGGGATAATTATATTACTGGCCTTACAGCCTGGTTATATGATTAATTAGCAAATTCAGGTCAAGTACTGAACAGTAACTGGAAAACACGAGCCCTCCAAGGCAGCTAACAACATGCATGTCATTTGGTGGAATAATCTATAATCGTGCACAATCCAAGTATTAAAAAAAATATTTTCTATGAAAACTAAATTGAATTCTTTGGAAAAAAATTGATAAAGGCGGTTGGTATTAAGAATTCTTTGTTGAAATTAATTATGGGCAAAAGAACCATAAAATACTGGCAGGGGGTGGAGGGGGGACCTGTAAAAGTCTGACATCAAATTGCTTCAAAAATATCTCTAAGCCTCCTGATCCACTTTAAAGAAATTAGAACTCAAGAGATGGTTGATGCATTGTGGGCGTGGCTTGAGCTTTTTTTTTTTTTTTGCAGCAAAGATGAAAACCAACACACAAATGCCTTGTAGCAAAAGACAGATGAATGCATATGCAGATGTAAGTTTTAAGTAAAAACAAACAAACTAGTAATACATGTATCTAAATCATTCCCTTCTTTGAAAATCTTTTTGATTAACCAGTCAAATAAAAGTTCTCTGCATGTTGAAGACAGGACTTCTGATACAGATGCTCAAACTTTTAAATGAATCAATGAATGCATACATAGTGATGCATAAACAAGTGATAAAGTGAGTGGCTAATTAATCGGCCAGTTCTCCTAATAAATGACCTATTTTCAAGGCACATTACTAATCAAGAATAATAATGTCTACCCTTCTGTTACTGGTCCTCTGGCTTGTTAGACCAGATTAAGCAAACAGTGTGGGGACAGCTTCTTTTGGTTTACTCTTCCTTTTCAAGTTCCTAAAGCTCATCTATTCTCTGCCATCATTTTCCCACTTTCTTCACCTGCTTGGGTGGATGAAAGAATCTTAGTGAAATAAAAAGCTCAATGAGGTGAAAAAACCTCCCATAAAAACTCCCATGAAGGAGTTTACTGGCGGGGCTCGTCCTTTCCCTCACTTAGATGGCCATATTTTATCCCTCCCAAGGAAACCGGACACTCTTAATCCAAAAAGAATGCAATGAGAATCAAAGCGCAAGAGGCAGGGTCGGGTTGCAATCCTTTTATTCGCCATAGAGGGCTGAGGGGAAAGGGATGGGAAGAAATTTACAACTAGCTATTCTGGAGCCTTCTGAGCACAGAAGTTAAATCATTCTAACTTCTGCCTGACTTACTCAACCTCGACCTAATGAACAAAGCCAAATTCTGTGTGAGGGGGGAGCTCTGAAGTATAAATAATAAATTCAGTACACAGTTTTACCAATAATACATAAGTGTTGCATTAACAGATTTTGTCTTAAAGAAGGAAAAAGAACATGGGACTTGGAAGTGAACAGAATTGGGTTCAAATCCTGACTGAGCCATTTGGTGTTCCTG
>PISX010009115.1:0-18553 GCA_004024625.1 Mellivora capensis
GTGAAAAGAAGGGCCATCTGTACCCCAATGTTTATAGCAGCAATGGCCACGGTCGCCAAACTGTGGAAAGAACCAAGATGCCCTTCAACAGACGAATGGATAAAGAAGATGTGGTCCATATACACCATGGAGTATTATGCCTCCATCAGAAAGGATGAATACCCGACTTTTGTAGCAACATGGACGGGATTGGAAGAGATTATGCTGAGTGAAATAAGTCAAGCAGAGAGAGTCAATTATCATATGGTTTCATTTATTTGCGGAGCATAACAAATAACACAGAGGACATGGGGAGATGGAGAGGAGAAAGGAGTTGAGGGAAATTGTGGGGGAGATGAACCATGAGAGACTATGGACTCTGAAAAATAACCTGAGGGTTTTGAAGGGGCAGGGGGTGGGAGGTTGGGGGAGCCTGGTGGTGGGTATAGTGGAGGGCACGCATTGCACGGAGCACTGGGTGTGGTGTAAAACTATGAATTCTGTTACGCTGAAAAGAAATTTAAAAAAAAAATTAAAAAAAAAAAAAGAAAGGTGTTCTTTACAAAGAAAGATCCTGAAGGCCAATTCAGGTCACTCCCCTGCTCATCCTCCCCCTGGGGCTCCCCATCTCCCCCTTCAAAAAAAAAAAAACCCAAGTCCTCAGTGAGACCTACAATCCCCACCTGGTCCTACCCTTTCCTCGCCCACCCCCAACTCCTCCAACTCTATTGACTTCCCTTAGATTATCAAGCATATTGATGACTCAGAGTTTTTACATTTATAGTTTCCTCTGTTTGGAACACTACTCCCATAAATAATCCCAAACTGTTCCCTGCTCAGTCCAGTTCTTGACACTAAACCCCTCTTCAGGGAGGCCTTCCCTAGCCCTGCTATCTAGACCATCATATACACTACCCGATCAAGCTTCATTTTCCTATAATCATTACCTGAAACTATACACTTATTTGTTATTTGTTTATTGTCCATCTGCCCTAATAGACTGAAAATCTCATGAAACTGGAGCTTCATTTGGCCCACAGCAAGCCCTCAGTATCTACTTGCAGAACGACTTCAAAAAAGTGTATACTGTCTAACTAACTGTGTATACTGTAGAACTCAAAGAGTGGGAAATCCATTAATTAAAAGGGAAACCCTTACTTCCCTCCAATTAGATAAATCTCCCACTATAACTCCCACAGATTTAAGTAAAACTTATAAAATGTCATGTAAGGTTTTCTCAATGACCTAGGATTATCAACACAAAAGTCAATGCTCTCTTGATACACATGGGCATGAGCAGAGATATGAGCAGTACTGTTTTAGGTGGGAATGTATCAGAATGCCTTTCCAGAACTACTTTCTCAGGAATATATGAGCCAGAATGAGATTCAGTCTCTAGGAACAGGGCAAATAATATGCAGGCCAGCTAATCAGAATATACCATCTCCTACAGGAACAGGTTCAAGACTCATGGAAAGCCAATCAGTGTGGTCTCAAGACCTGGAGCCCAGAGAGGCACACTCTTCTCAAGGGTAACTAGTTTTCAGGGACCATCTCTCCTGCACCTGGCAGAGACAGCCTGACAATGAGGCGGAAGCACAAAAAAGAAACAAACACAGAGCCAAGAGTGAAAAGACATAATTTTCACCAACAGGGAGGTCAAAAAAGAGAGTGGACGTGAGAATGGGTGGGTGTCCTGGACTCCACTTACATCCCTGTCAACAGTCATACATACTTAAAGCCAAACTTGCCCCTGGAATAGTCATGGGTATCATTAACCTCCCCCCTTTTGAAGTTAGACTTTCTGCCACTTACAACCAAGAATCTTGACTCATACAAATATGGTCAACATATACTGCTAACCCTTGAACAATGCAGGCACCAGGGGTGTCTACTCCCTGCATTTAACTTTTGACTCCCCAAAATCTTAACTCATAACAGCCTGTTGACCAGAAGCCTCACCGATAATAACATAAACAACACATATTTTTTATATATGTAATATGCACATGGTATGCTGTATTCTTACAATAAAGTAAGCTAGAGAAAATGTTATTAAGAAAATCATAAGAAAGATAAAATACATTTACATTCCTGTAGTGTTATTATAAAAAAAAATCACATAAAAGTGGACCCATGCAGTTGAAACCCATTGTTCAAGGGTCAACTGTACTATCACTTGGGTGGAACAGAATGATTTAAAAAAGAAAAAAGAATCCCCCAACTGGTTAAACACACACACAAGTAGTTGCCAGGGCTGGAGGGAGGAAAGAACAGGAGACTGTTTCATGGGTCCAGGGTTTTCTGTTGGAGTGATGAAAACGTTCTGGAACTAGATAGAGGTGTGATGATTGCACAGAACTGTAGATGTGCTAAAGCCAGTGAATTATTCACTTTAAAATGATTAATTTTATATTATGTGAAGTTTACCTTAATAAACAAAATTTTAAGTGTGAAAACAATGCTGCAATGCATTTTTTAATTGCCTTTAAGTATACCTATCATCAGTTCCTAGAAAAGGAAATTAAGCCAAATGATATGTACATTTTTAGCATATTAGCACATACTAACAAATTAATTTCCAGAGAGATCATACCAAATTAGAATTCTATCAAAGGTATATTGGAAAGAAAACACAGATAAGCAGGAGTTATCATTAAGGGAAAAAACACACCGGGCACCTTGGTGGTTCAATGGGTTAAGCCTCTGCTTAGGTCATGACCTCAGGGCCCGGGATCAAGCTCTGCATCTGGCTTTCTGCTCAGCAGGGAGACTGCTTCCCCCCTCTCTCAGCTTGCCTCTCTGCCTACTTGTGATCTCTCTCTCTCTCTTTCTCTCTGTCAAATAAATAAAAAATCTTAAGGGGTGCCTGGATGGCTCAGTGGGTTAAAGCCTCTGCCTTCAGCTCAGGTCATGATCCCAGAGTCCTGGGATTGAGCCCCACATCGGGCTCTCTGCTCAGCAGGGAGCCTGCTTCCCTTCCTCTCTCTCTCTCTGCCTGCCTCTCTGCCTACTTGTGATCTCTGTCTGTCAAATAAATAAATCTTAAAAAAAAAAAGTCCTAACACACACACCAGCAACTTTGCTAAATTCTTATTTGTAAGTTTATATATCCTAGAGAACTGAAGTGACATTTAAAACACTGGTTCTTGTCATTTCTTCATTTGTGACATATATATGTATAATTTAAACATTTGTTCTAATTTTTCCTGTTAATATATAGGCGCTCTCTATGTACTGAGCATATAACTATATCCTAACTATATCCTGTCCTATAAATTGCAAATATTTTTCCAGTTCATTATTTACTTTTCACTTCAGTTAAAATGACATGTCTGCTTGTGTACATATTTATTTTAGGCGCAGAAAGAGAGGATCAGAACCATTCTCTCCAAAATAAACAGCTGCAATATGACACACACACACACACGATGTTATTTTACTTCTACCCCAAAGTTCAGCATAAGCTCTACTACAACAAGCCTAAATAAACCAAACACATCCTCCTCTTATCAGACATAAAATCCATAGAAAATAGAGGTTTACACTGTTTGTCCGAGAAATATGACCGTATAGAAATAAAACACGTTAATCCCTTTCAGAAATTGTAAAGAAGCAACATATGTCACCTGTTCCCCTCTCTTCCATGCTGTCTTAAAAATACTATCAAAGATTTCATTAAAAGAATTTTTCCCAGTTAGAACCAGTCCTTTTGGATGGACAGTGACTCCATTGCAGTTGCTGTATATTTAAAATTTTACAATAGCGTCTTTGCAATTTGGTTTCCATGAAAGAAGCCTCACCCAAGCCTATCCTTCCCAACAGCCCTCTGGTCCGGCTGCCCCTCTCCTCTGACCTCTTTGCCAAACCTCTTCTCCCTTTTGTCCACACTTCGTCCTCTCTTACAGCTCTTCTCCTTGGGGTCAGAGGGGTGGGTGTGATAATGAGTGCATGTACACAAGGGAGAAGGTCAGGGGACTCTTTCAGGAGACCTTAATTCTCGGTCTCAAATCATTACTTTAACGATGGGAACACTGGCTTGTGAAAAGAATCATTGGGGCAGGAAGGCTTTTAGAAATTTTTCAAAATATCAGGTAGCTGTTACTCTCCCAGAGACTTACACCCACCTATTTGGAAATCACGTTTTGGGGTTTGCTTTTTAAATAGTTGTTAATTCTAGACTTGGATTGCAACCTCTGGCAACCCCAACACTGGGTATAGCGCCTGGAACATATTCTGTCTGAATAAAAAATAACTGCTAAATGAACAACAGGACCATGGAGCCAGCCACCTCGATTCAAACCCTGCCTCTGTCACTTACCAGCTATGTCACCCTGGACAAGATTCTTAACCTCTCTGGATCTCATCTGTAAAATGAGGAGAATCTTACCTATCCCATTTGGAGGACTACCTGAGTTAATTCATGTAAAAGTATTTCTGGCAGTGTTGGGCACGTGGAAAGTGTTGATTAAATGCTAATTATTATGATTACAAATAAAGAAGTCTGTTAGCAAAATGAATCAAGGTGAAGAAGAAGCTCTTCAAGTTCTCAGTGTATTTATCATCTAGGAGGAGAGATCCAGCAGATACAAAGCCAAAGGCCATAAATGCCAAACACAAAGTTCAAAATGCCATGGGAATTCTGAGGAAATATCATCTCAGGGCAGAGGGATAAAGAAAGTTTATGTGGAAAATATAGTGCCCTCATGCTGTCTCCTGAAAGGGTTTTAGATGGTAGGATGGACAACACCTCTGGGGAAAGGGATGGTGTGTCAGTTTGGGCTCCCTGAGAAGGAGACACCAAGACAGCATTACACATGTAGGAGATTTATTGGGGGAATTGGCTGTGAAGGGGAAAAGGGAGAGACCTGAGAAGGCATGAGGAGTCTGAACCACAATGCAGGTCTGACCCCCTGTGAAGGAGACAGGGAAGGAAGGAAGGCTGGAAGGAAGGATCTCGGACTCCCAATTCAGTCCTAAGAGGGTCCTGACCAACTCATTGGGAGTCCTCAAGCCAGAGTCACCCTTCAGAGGCATCTGGATCTTGCATGATTGGACCACAGTAGTATCCCCACTTGCTCAGTAACTGCAAGTAGCCCAAGAGAAGCTCAGCTTTGGCTAAGAAGTGGCGGTGAATCCAGAGGGCAGCAGCTGGAGCCATCAGTCAGTCATGATCCCCACAGCGGAGGCCTGAGTGATACATTCTCATGGTCCCACAGTGGGGCACAGGCAGTGTCACTAGTACCTATTTGTCCTGGAAACCCTGGTTGATGTTCAGTGAATATGTGCCATCACATAAAATCAAACACAAGACAGTATCATAGGGCTCCGTATCTTTTTAGGCTAAAGCACAGTTGCAATAGTGAAATATTTACTGTTACAAATTACAACTACTTTTAAAATACCTTTCAGGTGTGGGTTTAGTTTCTAAAACAATACAAAAGACAAAAATGGTTACGAAATCTCTTTTATAAAAAATCACAGTTAAAAACTTGAAATGGGCTTCAGAACTAAGTCAGAAACAAAGTTTGACTAAGAATCTAAAAGGTAAGTCCTTTCTGAACTGGGAGCTTCGGGCAGCATATTGATCCAATGAGAATATAATAAAACATGGCAAAAAGGCACACGAATATTTATAATCCCAAGACATCTTATGTGAGGTGAAGTGGCATTCAAGGCAAACATGGAGAAGATCAAAATTACCCTTAGCCACTAGAGCCACACCCAGCAGGACAGATGGTCCCACATGAAGGAAAGAAGACCACTGAGAACACAGCACTTCCCTGGGTCCTCCCACTGCACTCCGGGACACATAGTCACTGAGTGGAAGGCCAAATAATATGTGCACTCCCTAACTGTCCTTGTTTTACATATATATACATTTCCTGGCTTCTGGCCAATTACTGAATGCATAAGTTAAATGCATTTGTGAGAGTGTTCCCCCAAAGAGCAACAATAATCAGGAATAGATCTTACTGATTACAGTATTTCCTTTGTTTTAAGGCATGGGAGAGGGAACAAGACACCCTCAGTTCCTATTACTACACAGGCAAGAAAACTGGCTCAGTAGCCAGGTCTACCTCTTACCCTCACAGAGAAAACACAAGCCATGGCAAGAGAGCTCCCTCCACATCTAGGACCCCATTCTTAGTTCCTCCAAGTGGCCTTAGAGGAAGTGATGTCCCTCTTGTCAAGCCTGATCTCCTGCCCCACACCCTTCATCCCACTGAAGGCCCCACCTTTCTCCATTTGTATTCCCCTTCTCTGCACTGCTTCTTCAGTTTTGCTCTCTCATTAGTTCCTTCATATACACACACACACACACACACACACACACACACACACACACACACACATATATATGCGCACGCGCCATTGGCTCAGCTCTTAAAAAATAGAAAAAGCATATCCACCGACCCGCCCATCCTTGACCTGGGATTTCCTCCCTCTCTTTCTGGCATATTAATCTGTATTCTTTCCATTTCAAGACCCAGAACTATGACTCAAGCTAGCTGAAGCAAAAACAGGGTGTTACTGGCACCTGCAACCAAGAAACTCAGAGTCGGAGATGGCATAGACACAGCCGGACCTCTCAGCTCACAAAGGGTCTGCTGCACTCCTCTCACCCTCCATCTCTCTGCCCCGCTTCCCACTCATTATGGATTCCATTTGAGGTAGGTTCCCTCCATGCTGGGGAAAGATGAACACAGGCAGCTCCTGCTCCACCCTCAGGGTTTGCAATCCAAAAGGTGGGAGCTCGCACTCCCCTGGCACTCGTGTTTCAAATCTCAGAAAGCCTGAGACTCTTGGGCCAATCATCAAGGGGGCAAAACTGGATCTGGCCCCTGCCCTCTACTTAGGTCTTCCTGTTTCCCAACAACTACCACACCACAGGAAAAAAGCCACTGGACACTTAACTCCATGGTGGCCACACCATTACCTTCACACAAGTTCCTCTCTCTGCAATCCCCTCATCCCCAATCTGTCCCCCGGGGAAACCCCATATTCATCACTCCTTATCCACCTCACACCGCATCTCCCTCAGGAAGCACTGGCAACCTCTCCAAGAGGCATAGGTTCTGGTATTCTGCCCTATTAATATCTGAATACACAGCCCTTCCGAGCAGACAGACAGACATAGACACACACACACACACACACACACTCACTCATACACTCTTGAGAAAATGTGTATGGAACTGAAATTTCTTTTAAATCTGAAGACAGCATAGTTGTCTACTACTTTTATGTATTATTAATTTTATAGTACAATAGCATATTTCTCCTTTTAAAAAATGTAAAATTTAAATGGAATCAATTTGCCATTTTGAAAGACAATTTTTAAAAAATAAACAATTCTCTACAGTTTTATCTGTAGAAAGGTCAGTATTCTAAACAGCTAGTAAAGGGATCCATGCCCAATTATAAGTAAAACACAAACAAAATCAAAATACAAGTTAAAAAAAGTTTACATCAAAATATTCTGGACCTATCAATTAACTCTCTTCTCAGAATAAAAGGAGGACGTCAGCCTTTTTCAGTTGTCCCAAACAAAATATCTGAGCTCCATTGGACTTTTATCCTTAGTTCACACTTCTCTCATCAGAATTCCAGACATCCCCAAGCCCTAGAGGCAGGGAGTAGTGTATTTCTGATACACACATCTGTGTCCAAAGTTCATCTCACATTCCTGAGGTTACAAATATAAAATGTTGGTAACTGATGAAAAATTGGGAAAGTGAGCATTATGGCAAGGTGACTTTGCTTCAAACAAGGTTAAATGAGAGAGACAAAACAAAGACACCCTGAAGAGCCTGAAATTACACCTCAGGCTTTGCTCTGGTTGTATAATGTCCTTTGGCACTGACATCAATACGAATATTTTACCACCTGCTCAGCCTGCCCAAGGCCCAGAGAGGCCAATGAACAGGAAAACACAAAGGGAATCTTTTTATCTTCTGCCATCCTGAAATCAAATATAGCCTCAAGTCTCCCTAGAAGAATCTAGTAAAACAGACTAGGAAGAGAACAGCACAAGTCCAAGCAATATTTTTGGGAGACATGCAAAAACCCTAGGGCTTTTGTTTCTATGTTAATATCCAGTGTGGTGGGTAAATATATTTTCTGATATATAAATATGCTTTTGGGTCAGATAACTAGCAGAGGTATAACATGGCCTTTAGAATCAGGAATCCCCCCAAAAAAAAAAAAAAAAAAAAAAAAAGAATCAGGAATCCCAGCTCGTTAACTGACTGGGTGCTGACAGACAAGCAGTTAAGCTCACTGAGCCTCAGTTTCTGCACCCTCTCGGTGGAGGGTAGGAACACTGCCAGGTTGTGGGAAGATGTGATGGAACCAGGATAAAAGTAAACAACCATACCATAGCTATCTACCCTACTATTACGTTCCAGACCCCCTGTCCAACAACCTCCTAGACATCTCCACTTGGATCTTGCCCTTTTCTCAAAATCAGCGCCCCTAACATCAAATTCGTCTTTCCCTATCATTAGCCAGGATCTCCTCCTAACTCCTCTGGCCCTCCTCCTGACACTTCCATTCTCCAAGATGCTTACCTCCAATGATCAAATTAGGCCAATGTGTCTATTGCTAGTAGGACTACAGTGCACATGGTAGTCTCAATCCTTGCTGCTAGCAGGCTCAACGGGAGCAATTTTAGGAAATGAGAGCAGTCAACTGAGTCATAAACATGTTCAAATCCAGCAATTTGACTTCAGTGGAATCTGTCTAAGGAAATGACACAAATTAGAGGCAAAGCTGCTTCCCAAGATGCTTAGAGCAGTATTATTTAGATCAGAGAAAAAAAGAAAGAAAGAGAGAAAGGAAGGAAACAATTCAGCCATCCAGGAAATGGTAAGCTAATTACAGCACACAGTTTCAACAAATGTTTGTAGTTAATAAAAATGAGAGGAAAATGTGAATAATAAAATAACTTTAAATGGAAAGATTTAAAATTGTAAGTGAGGGGCTCCTGGGTGGCTCAGTGGGTTAAAGCCTCTGCCTTCAGTTCAGTTCATGATCCCAGGGCCCTGAGATCAAGCCCCGCATTGGGCTCTCTGCTCAGAAGGGAGTCGGCCTCCCCCTCTCTCTCTGCCTGCCTCTCTGCCTACTTGTGATCTCTGTCTGTCAAATAAATAAATAATTTTTTAAAGATTTTATTTATTTATTTGACAGAGAGAGATCACAAGTAGGCAGAGAGAGGAAGAGACACAAGGTCCCCACTGAGCAGAGAGCCCAATACGGGACTCGATCCCAGGACCTGAGATCATGACCTGAGCCAAAGGCAGTGGCTCAACCCACTGAGCCACCCAGGCGCCCCAATAAATAAAATATTTTTTTAAAAAAAATTGTAAGTGAACTTGTCCCTACCTAAAGTAACAAATGCTTAAAAGGAAATAGACTAAAACGATCCATTTTACTCCAATATATAGAGAGCATTTGTGAGAGACTCCTCTCCACTCTGGTTCCAAATATTGGGACCAAGCCCCAGTGTCACTCGATTTGCCTTGACTGAGGCCTCTTCTCCCAGATCTCTTCTGCTTCAGACTGATCATTCCTCGCCTGGCTTCAACAAACTTGTTTTATTACTTCACTGAGACAATCACTAGTTCCCATTGCCTAGGCCCTTTGAAATCCCACCCCTCTTCTCCATTCATGGCGTATCTTATTTCAGACCCTTGTCATTTGTCTCTTCTTTCTTTGCCAGCAGTGTCACCCCTCCCATCACCACCCACCCCCAATCCATGTTCCTGGCCCTGCTGACAGCGAGGCAGCTCTCAAATCTTATCATCTGACCTACTAAGAGTTCTTCAAGAGGGCCCTCTCACCTGCAAAGTAAGATAGGAGCTTCCAACTCAGACAAGACCTTTTATGATCTGGCCCCCAAACTGCCTTAGCTTCTGCCAGTCAGGCTACCACTCCTCTCCCCTTACCAAGATCCCCCAGTCCAACTCACTGTCCTGTCCCTACCCCTGGCCTACATAGCACTCCAGTCACACATCTGACACTGTGAACACCCTCAGGGTAAGAATTCTACCACTCTTTCTCATGACCAATGTTGCCCTGGGACTCCATTACTGGACAGGAGGAAGGAGCAGGCTGGTGTACCTCACCTTTCTACATCATTGCCATGTGTATTTCCACTCCCAGCTTCCATCTCCCCTTGCTTGGAACTGCCTTCCCGCTGCGCTTCCCAAATGCTAACCTTGCTCTGTCCCGTATGCAGCCACTAGCCACATACAGCTACTGAGCCCTTAAAATGCAGCTAGTGTAAAATGAGACATGCTAGAAGTGTCCAACACACACTGGATTTCAAAGACTTGATATGAAAAACAGAACTCAAAAAATAGTAATATTTTATATTGGTTACCTGTTGATATAACACAGACTAGAGCTGTGGGATTCAATAAAATGCATTATTAAAATTAATGTCACCTCTTTCTTTTTACTTTCTTAAATGTGGCTACTAAAAAATTTGAAGTTACACATGTGGCTCAGTAGTCTAGCCACCCTTCAGGGACCAGCATGAGGAAAACCTTCCTCAAAAGGCCCTTCTGTTTGGGCCACTCTTCATGATCTTTTCTGACCCTTTGGAATTCTAAAATGGAGTCCAACATAGAAGCCACTATCTAATTACATACCATACTATATGCTTCCTGGTACATCATTCTTCTTGCTACATCAATAACATTTATAGATGGGGATTTGTAGTAGGGACTCAACCTTTAATTAAATATGGCATCTTTGCTGGAATAAGATAGCAATACACAGAATTTTTTGGGTTTCTGTTTTGTTTTGTTGACTCATTTACTCTCCCATTGATGATTTCAACAATGCAGGGAGAACTGGAAGTCAGGGGTCCTAATGGCTCTTTGGTCTACCTGTAATTAACACAATGCATATAGGTCATGTGCATATAGGTCCACGGCTTGGCCCCTTGTAAGGTCTATCTGGTCCTCAGTCTCCACCCTTGTAAAATAAGGTTAATGATATCAGGCCAATCTACAGTACACAGTCAGATTAAAGTAGCTAAACAAGTTCCAACTGGAATGAGAACTACTCTACTTTCCACAGTTCCTTGGGTGTCTCGCAGTTATGTTGTCTTTAACACAGACTAATTTTTAGAAAGAGAGAACAAATTTACAGCAACTATCCAAATACCAAGGGTGGTGTGGGAAATTACCTATCAAAGTACTTTTACTAGTCTGTTCATGATGGAGGGCCAGTAATAGGAGAGGAAACTATTACATGCCTGCTGCAAGCTGAAGTCATTTATACCTACAACAAATTTTACAAAGTAGACACGACCATACCCACCTGACAGAGTAAAGAAACTGAGGTTCAAAGACAGGCTAAGTAACCAGCCAAAGTGATGCTGCCAACGACTGGAAATCCAGGTCAGTGGTATCATCTTTGTAAAAAAGAACATCTTTATTATTGCTTGAAGACAAAATATGTGAAAATCGAGAGTATTACAAGAAATATGCAAATAAAAATACAACAATAATGTCCATTCATTTCCTTCAAATAGTTTTCTTGCTCTTGGCTAATTCTTGTCTTTCAGGTCAAGAGGCCATTTTTTTCCTCGGTAGACTTTTTCTTTAAGTAGCAAACAAATAGGGTATATGATGTGCTAGGAACTAGTCCATGAATGTACTGTATTTCTTTAACATCTTTAAACCACAGTTATTGGCCAGAGTTTACCTGAGACATTATCATTAGAAGTCTTCAGACACATTTGCAAAAATGTAGTCCCTATGGGTAAGACTGCAGCCAGAAAGGACACTGGGTCATTCCGCAAACAAATGCATCCACAAAAAACAGCCTCATATCAAAGAACCTGCCTGTGTTACAAAACTGAGGTCACCATGAGCTCAATGAAATGAATAAAGAAAGTTCCTCAAAATAAAATGCTGCACCTTAAAGTGAAACCACAATTACACAGTCTTGAAAATGAACTACTTTCTCAGAATGGTAACAATGTACAGTGCATCTCTAAGAAACCAAACTCATCTAGGTTTAATTGATTCCGCCTTTACAAAATGGAGCCAACATAATCCTGCAGACTTGGACAGAACAAAAGTTCAAATTCTCTACCACAGAAACAGTCCCAGAGTATCAAATCTGTTCCTTCATCAAGTGTCCCTGCAGTAGTATTTATCAGTCACTAGAAGAACTCTGCACAATGCAACCTGTGTGAGCATGAGATTTTACTACAGGGAGGAGACAGGTCAGTTTACCAAGAATACCACACTTCACTTTCACAACTCTTGAAAACTAATCTCTCATAACACTAAGTAATTAATTTATATTCATTCCAAACTGAACGAGATAGTGTAAACCTCAAGGAATCTGAGTTTGTAAATAACCTCACTTGGGAACCAGGTGTGTGTGTGTGTGTGTGTGTGTGTGTGTGTTTCCTCAGAGGTACTTCACAGGGTATAAAATAGAAATAATTAGCAACCTTTAATCTCATGAACAAGATCTTTATTTAAAATTCTCACATATAAAATGAATTATTTTATGTCATATTTCCTCAAGTGTGTTTTTTACCTCATTTTACGAATAAAAAAGACATCCAGAGGAAACAAGGTGTCCTTTTCTCAGCCTCCAGAAACACCAGGGACAGCACAGGCAGCACAGGTGTTTGGTCCTAAACAAAAGTTAAGACTAAGTAGGGAAGAAAATGGAAAACAGAACACAGCGTAGCAAAGCAGCTAGAGATCACATGCAGCAGGTGACAGGAAGCCTTGGGGACACTTCACAGCCACCAGGATGAGCTTCATCCCAGGTCCCTGCAGGCCCCCTGGGCTCCACAGAACCTCCACCCAGCAGTCCATAAAAACGAAAGGCGGCAAAGAACTATCCCTGTCATCCTGGCAAGAAAGCAGCAGCAGCCTCCTTGAGCCCAGGAAAGCCACCCCTCCGTCCACAAACAGGAGGAGCCCCTTCACACCAACCACACAAGGAAGCCCAAGCGCCAGACCCAAAATAAAAATAAGAGGAGCGCGGGAAGATAGATGACAGCTCAATTAAATTTATCCTGGGAGCGCTGGGAGGCTCCGACTCTCTGAAGACTCCGACTCAAAAGTAAAAGTAAAATTTAAGGGGAGGAAGTTGAGGGAAATTGGGGGGGAGATGAACCAGGAGAGACTATGGACTCTGAAAAACCACCTGAGGGTTTTGAAGGGGCGGGGGGTGGGAGGTTGGGGGAGCCAGGTGGTGGGTATTGTGGAGGGCACGCATTGCATGGAGCACTGGGTGTGGTGTAAAACTATGAATTCTGTTAGGCTGAAAAGAAATGAAATAAAATTTAAGGGGAGGGAGCCCACAGAAGAGATGACAGTTAAGTCTGGGCTTGGAACACTTCTCCTTCGGGTGTCAGAGTCAGAAATAAAAATTTAAAAACGAGAGGGGGAGGTGTCAGTTTATTGTGTGTGTGTGTGTGTGTGTGTGTGCGCGCGCGCGCGCGCGTGTGTATAACACCTGGAGCGCAGGATTTGCCAGGGAGGGGAACGTGGCGGCCCCACCGGCCTTGAGGTGACCGGGCTCAAACCCGGGGTGAATTTGCGCTCTGGGCGACAGGGCAGAATCTGAGGGCCAGACTGCCCGCTGTCGGGAACAATGCTGGGCCCGGAAAGGAGGGTCTCACAGCACCCCCACGCCCCCCGCAAGCCGTGGGCATCCCAGCCCCGACCCTCCCCCGGCCCACGTCAGGGCAGGAACCCCCGAACCCAGGTTACCAGAGCGGGCCTCACCCAGCATCGCCCACAGGTGCTTCAGGCGCGTCAGCCCGTCCTTCTCGGGGTCCAGCACCTTCCAGGTGGACTTCTTCGCAACCCCGTGGCTCCTTCCAGAGAACATCCTGCAGCTGCGGGAAAGCGCCCGCTGGCAGTGCAGGGGCGCCTAGCGCCCTGCGAATAACCGCGTAGGATCCGGGTCCCCTGTCGCGCGGACCCCTAGCCAACCGCAGGCGGCCCGGGCCGTTGTCTGCGCGGCCGACGCCGCAGCCGTCGCAGCCGCCTCGGGCGCCGCAGTCGTGGCTCTAGGGAGGAGGGGCGGGGCGGGTACTGCGGAAGTTGGCGCAAAAAGGCGGTGTCCCCGCAGAATGGCCGCCGCACTGCGGGAGATGCGAGTCAGCCTTTGGACGCGGCGCCAGAGCAGCCCACTTGGACCTGCCAACGGAGGGCGCTAGTTCGCGAGCTGGCTCTGAGCTCCTTCTTCCTCCTCCCCCGGCTGTAAGCCGCAAGGCCTCTAGGGAAATGTAGTTCTTCAGGGGGCGAGGTGCGGGGACTTACCTTTCCAGAGTCCCCAAGCTGCTGGACAGCACCCGCCTGCCCCCTCCAGGAAGAGGCCCAGAGCTCCCAAGGCTTCACTCCTTGCTCTGGGCCACCAGCCCATTTTCCTCTAGTGCAACGTGAACCACAAGAATATCCCAGTAAGAAAAAGTCAAGGCTTTAAAATGCAAACTATTTTTCCTTTTGACTTCTAGATTCACACAAAGGAGGGAGTCCGAGTCCCTTTGACCAAACTAAAATCAGAGCTCCAGCTTCACATGAACATCAATGGCTTTGGCAGCAGGAAGAGCATCCCTAGACTCTGGGTGAGGAGTCCAGCGGGTATGCTTGCTCCTGGGATCCAACTTCACTGGGGTATTATAAGGGTTTACTTAGCCAGAGGGAGCCATTTTGCTGTTTATGCAGTAAACTTAGATTGACCCCATGCAGTAAACTTAGATTGACCCTGCCCCTCTCAGAGGAACTTACATGCAAAGCCCAGATACAAGAGCGGGTCTGGCCAGGTGCAGACATCCATCAGTGGGGCGTGCATACTGTCTCCCTAGCTACCAAGGAGAGTGGGCCACGCCTTATGCCAGTTCTGACCAAGGTGATAGGCTAGTTCAAATATCTACTAGGGTGAATTGTAATTCAATTGGCTGCCCGTGTGTGACCTAGCATGACTGTGCAGTTTTCTCTGTATATTGTAATCTCATTGGCCACCTGTGTGTAGCCAGGCTCAACCACATGGCCTTTACTCTATAAAAGTTAGTCTGTGAGGCTGAGAGGGGTCGCCTCTTTGTAAGAGACGCCCCTGACCGGTCAGTTTGACTCTTGATGCTTGGCATGAAATAAAGCTTTGCTTGACCTTAGCTTTGTATCAGTCTCACTCCTTTGATTACGGACCCTAACAGTATGAAGTAGCCTTGCTCAGAGGGCTCCTCAGGATCTTGTCTCTTGCTTTGTAAGAAGTGCACCCACCTTCGCTGTGTTGTGCAAGGTTCCACAGCAAACCAGTAGCAGACCAGAAATAGAACCTGAGGGATGTGACTCTCAGGCTGGTATGCTTTTGCAGGTTAGGTGCCTGTAACCTGGAGCAAAACTTTGAAATGGAAAATGGCCTGGAGATTTTTTACAAGAGATGTGTAGGATTATTTACTGCCCTCTGGATGCTCTGATGCTCCAAATGTGGACATTTGAGCAAGTACTTAAGCTGGATATTTAAAATCATGGGCTTTCCGTCCACTTGGGACAACACCATTTTTCTCATTCAAGGAAACCTGTAACTTGGGGAGAAAGCCAAGAGATGTAGCATAGCTTTGTATTCTCATAACTAGCATAATATTTGACCTCCAGAAGCACTCACTAAAAGTTTATTACAGAAAATGGAATAAGATCTAGTTCTATCTATGCTATTTTGACAACTCTAAAAATAGAGAGGCTCTAACAACTAGAAGAAATATGTTTGCATGCCTGGATGATAGAAATGTCCATATACAAATCCAAGAAACATGGGATTGTGACTATTTTTTAGAAAAGGGATCTTTACAGATGTAATTAAGGATCACAAAGTAAATCATCTTCGATGATCTGGGTGGTCCTTAAATCTAATGAATGTCTTCTATTTATAAGAGACAGAAGAGGAGAAGACACAGAGAAGGCCATGTAAAAACGGAGGCAGAGATTGGAGTCATGTAGCCATAAGCCAAGTGATCCCTGGAGCCACCAGAAGGTAGAAAAAACAAGGAAGGATTCTGTCGGGGGTTGTCTAGAGGGAGGCTGACCCTACCAACACCTTGATTTTAGAATTCTGAACTTAAGAAATCAGAAAATAAATGTCTGTTATTCTAAGCCACCTTCTTTGTGGTACTTTGTTGTAGCAGCCCTAGAAAATGAATACCACCAGATGCTGGAGACAACCCAGTGTGACTGTCTAGCAAGATCAGAATGACTGATATTGATTATAAGACTTTGAATAAATAAACATTCAGGAATCCATAATGATACTCAAAAGAATGCTTTGTGATGTCCTAGGTGGATGTTTCCAGTAGAAAACATAGCGTGTAACTTTGATGATTTGGGGCAGAGTTGGGTTTTTGTTTGTTTTTGTTTTTGTGTTTAGGAGTTTATTTATTTGAAAAAGAGAGTGAGAGCAGGGGGAGGGGTTGGGTAGAGGGGGAGGGGTAGGGGCAGAGGGATAAGGAGAAGCAGTCTCCCTGCTGAGCAGGGAGCCCCATCTTGTCTTCAGGCCGGTTATCACCCAAGGACCCTGGGATCAGGACTTGAGATGAAGGTACGTGCTTAAAGGACTGAGTAACCCAGGCCCTGCTGGGTGGGCATTTTTTTTTTTAAAGGAGAGAATGTGAGAGCCTCAGGTGGCTAAGATCCTTTCTCAGTAACAAATGCGGAACCTGATCTGAACTGGGTATGTGTTTCAAGATTCTAACCAGGGAAGAGTACAGGGCTTTAGAGCTTTATAATTCCCTCCATACGTCACATACCATAAAGGATCATGTTTTCCTGATGACAGAAAATAGAATTCACGTGTTCAGTAAGACAGAGCCCAAGAAACCAGGACTGAGTGAGGGAAATGAGAGACCAAAAGGTCCCAAATAATAAGAGAAACACTTATCAACTCTTGATGTTGTCTGCAGGAGAATTTCAGATTTTTGTTTGTTTGTTTTTGTATCCTATTTACATAAATTCAAGCCAACACATATATACTGAACAATTCGCACCATTAAACTGTGATGGCCATAGTTTTCTACTTTCCATTCTTTTCTGTTTTGCTGAAAATTGCTGTTTCAAGGGCCATGTGAAAACTGCGACTCCTGCCATCATTGATGTTAAATGCTTATCAAACAATTCTACCATTCATTATTGTTGGGTTTATACCCAGCACAGGGTCAGGGTCATCAGTCAATCACTATTTGTGTAATAAATAAACTCATTCATTCATTTCTTCATTAATATCTCCATGAGCATTATTAAGGAATGTTGTTTAGTACAATGTTTTCAATTTAACTAGTGTGTTATGAATCCAAATGTTAAAATTCTACTCTTCTTTCCTCAGAAATCTTTCTAAAATATAAAGAGACCTCCCTGTATTCTTAAACAGCTTATTTGCTGTTTATGAAACCATAATCTGCCCCACCCATCCACTGTGATTCCCTTCTACTCCTCTTACATGGGTGTTGCTACCAGACACAAAGGAGAAATGCCTGGTAGATCTTCCCCATCTAATTTTGACAACTTCTTGCCCCCAAATTCAATCTCTGCTATTAGAGATCATTTGTTTTCCTTATGAACATCCATATTAGACTATTTATATATGTTTAGAACTGCCAGTTCTTAGTTTCCAGATAACCTAAAGGTTAAGGTATTTTACTTTCTAATTGTCACTCATCAAGTTTTTTAGTTCAGAAGGATTTGGGGTTTCTTCAGGTTGACTAAAATATCTTGTGCCTGCACATCAGTCCTAGTTGTCATTATCATTCTATTAATATTAGTATGTGGGAAAATTCAACTTTTTGCTGCAGATTTTCCTATCAGATAAGCTCATTGTGCCTGTCCTCAGAAGTAATATCTTTTCATATACCAGACAGACTGTGGATATTCATTTGGATGCTATTGCCACAGAGAGCCAGCCCCAGTGAACTTCTGTGATGTAGTCTATTATTATTGATAATTGATTATATCATTGCATTATTATTTTCCTAAAAAAAAGCTATGATCTTAAAAATTCAATTTTTTTCTTTTTTTAAAAATTTCATTTCTTTTCAGCGTAACAGAATTCATAGTTTTACACCACACCCAGTGCTCCATGCAATGCGTGCCCTCCATAATACCCACCACCAGGCTCCCCCATCCTCCCACCCCCGCCCCTTCAAAACCCTCGGGTTGTTTTTCAGAGTCCATAGTCTCTCATGGTTCATCTCCCCCTCCAATTTCCCTCAACTCCCTTCTCCTCTCCATCTCCCCATGTCCTCCGTGTTAGTTGTTATGCTCCACAAATAAGTGAAACCATATAATAATTGACTCTCTCTGCTTGACTTATTTCACTCAGCATAATCTCTTCCAGTTCCGTCCATGTTGCTACAAAAGTTGGGTATTCATCCTTTCTGATGGAGGCATAATACTCCATGGTGTATATGGACCACATCTTCTTTATCCATTCGTCTGTTGAAGGGCATCTTGGTTCTTTCCACAGTTTGGCGACCGTGGCCATTGCTGCTATAAACATTGGGGTACAGATGGCCCTTCTTTTCACTACATCTGTC
>PISX010009115.1:18653-77768 GCA_004024625.1 Mellivora capensis
GCAATTGCAGGGTCATAGGGAAGCTCTATTTTTAACTTCTTGAGGAATCTCCACACTGTTCTCCAGAGTGGCTGCACCAACTTGCATTCCCACCAACAGTGTAAGAGGGTTCCCCTTTCTCCACATCCTCTCCAACACACGTTGTTTCCTGTCTTGCTGATTTTGGCCATTCTAACTGGTGTAAGGTGGTATCTCAATGCGGTTTTAATTTGAATCTCCCTGATGGCTAGTGATGATGAACATTTTTTCATGTGTCTGATAGCCATTTGTATGTCTTCATTGGAGAAGTGTCTGTTCATATCTTCTGCCCCCAAAATTCAATTTTTTATATCAACTCTTACCCTAAAATTTTGAATTCATTCAATGTGTATGTTGTGCCCCTGAGAATCTGCATCTATCTAAAATCCCTAAGAAAAAAAAGATGACCCTCCCTAAGAATGAAATGCCAAACTCAACACCCAAGAAACAAGAAACCCAATGTCCTCATTTTCCAGATGTTATATTACTGTAGACACCGAAAATATATTTTTTCTCCTCCAAAAAGATTTCCTAATGGTCTTTTCTTTCCAAATATCTGTCAAATGAGGAAATTTAATACTTTAAACTTGATTATAAATCATTTTATATATCATATAAAATATAAATTATCATTTCACTTCAGGACAGACTTGAAAAAGTTTTCAAAAATATACTAGCCATTTTGATATTTCTGATGGATGCTTGATAGCAAAGCAATGCTTTAAGGGGGAAAAACCTAATCATTTTTCTAAATTTAGTCAAGCAGATGTTTTTGCAGCTGTGCATTTCAACCACAATGCCATCTGCTTGGAAATATTTTCATTTTTCTTTTATCATCAGAACAGTATTAACATTTCAGTGGTGAATTTTGGATACACATCAGCATTAGAAAAATGTAAGGCCATAAATAAGTATCATAAGACCTTTTATAAATTAAAAAAAATATTATCTTTGAATGATAACATTGGAGAAATCAAGAATCATGGAAACTCTCTAGATAGTAAATACAACTTGCATAGAAGGATGATGTACAAAGCTTGAGAGAGATGAAGTTTCATAGCCTGTAAAAATGTGCTCATGACCTCACATCTTACCCAGTATACAAAATGCCATCATTAGGTTTAATATTAGGTAAGATGTACTCTCTAATTTAGAACCAGGTACTAGATTTTCTAAAAATGAATGTAGATTATAGGATGTCCACAAAAACTATTCATTAAATGGAGAAATCCATCACACAGTTTTACTTATAAATTCCTTTAATTTTCTAGAAAAATGAATCTCAAAATAATTCTTAGAGAACACTAATTCTTACTAATCATGACACAAGAATACAAATTCTTTTACTAATCTACATGTATGTCCTAAATGGAGACTGCTTTTACCTGATATTTCAGACAACATTCTCAGCTTTAAGCAACAGAAATTGACTGACTATTTAGGTAAGAATGACTCATTCAGAAAATGCCAGGCTCCCAAAATCAATGGAAAGTTGGAGATGAAGGCCTGGAAAACAACAAGAAAATGAGATGCTAAGGCAGCTCTGGGAGGCCTAGAAAAGTCATAGAGCAGAACACATGGGTCACCATGCCAAGACTTCCATGACAATGAAAGAACTTCCACCGTCCTGCACATCTTCAAGTTCAAAGTCTCAAGAATATCCAGTTGGCTAAGTCTTAGATGGCTGCCTAGCTCATCCACCCACCTGGCTGCCCTGGGTCAGAAAATCTGAGTTGCTAATCCTCTTTGTAAGTAGGACCACCTCCTACCAAGACACCTATACAGGATAAGACATACCCCACCCCTAAAATAATGGAGTGTATTATTGGAGGAAGGGAAGTTGGAGCTGAGTAGCTAAAATAACAACAATAAGGAGTAAACAATAATGCAGAAAATAACAAAGGGAATCAAAGGAGCCTGCTTCCCCCTCTCTCTCTGCCTGCCTTTCTGCCTACTTGTGATCTCTCTCTTTCTCTCTGTCAAATAAGTAAATAAAATCTTTTAAAAGATACAAGAACTCTTATGATCTAAAATTCCTTTGCCTTTGGAGACATGTCTTGAAAGAAGTTGCTGTGGCCAATGTCGGAGTGGTTACTGAGACTGTTAGCCAGGGGCCTCAGTTCCTCTCTGTGTGGTCTCTCCATGTGGCTAGATTAGACATCTCTCAGGGGAGCAGTCTCCATTTTTTTTTTTTTTTGAGGGGCCTCCACATTTTATTAGGAAGAGGGCAGAAGCAGAGGCTGGAAGCAGAGCAGCCGAGTTCTTAACGACAGATAAATTAACCGCAGTGCAGGGATGGGGGCTGGGGACTGGGCCAGGTGCTTCAATATAAAAAAAAACAACAAAAAGACAGACAAATGGACCCCAGAGACACGGGGCAGGGAGGGCAGCACCATCCAGACAGCAGGGAGGACCAGGGCAGACAGAGAGAGAAGGCAACTTGACCCTTTGCCCCTAGACTCCACCAGCCCGGGGCCTCCGGGCTAGTCCCATGGGGCTCCAGGGCAGGGAGCGGCTGGGTTGGGCAGAGATGGCACAGCTGGCGGGCGGGAAGCCCAGCACCACAGGATGGCTCAGCCTGAAAGGGGGATCGGGGGCCAGGACACAGCGACCTTGAACCCCCAGTCCCTCGGAGGAAGAGCCTTACTCCAGGTGAGAGAAGGGATCAAGGGTGGGGTCTCTCCCTGAGCTGAGAGCAGTCATCTCCTCCACAGCAGCAGTGGGCAGTGGGGTGTGTCAGGGACCCCCTTCACCTTCTGATCCATCTGCCTCCTTGGTCCCTGCAGGGACGGCCCCACCTGCCCCGAGGGATGGGGCACGAGGAGAGCTGGTCCAGTCAGTGGTTTCCAACTCCAGAGAGGGGCCGTCGTGCGGCGTGGCCCCTCAGCCCTGACTCCCACAGGAGGAGAGCGATGTGTGGGTCCTTATGCCACACCATACCATAAGGCTGTGGTGAGGACTGAATGGGAGAAGGTGCACAAAATTGCTTTGCAAAATGGTACTGGGATGAGATGGCATTGTCCAACCACCCTAATGCTGCCAGCATTAGCATGTCAGATTCAGGTTGGTCTTTCCATCTCCAGTGCTGGTGACAACCAATTACTGACCGACTTTGATTCTTATATTTCCATCTTATAATGAAGGAATACATCTGTCAGTCATATTTTACTCTCAAGACGTTCTAGGAATCCAGGAATTCCTTGCTGACAACCCTTGACAATCCAGTGGAATTATTTAGACTGCACCTACAGTAGGCAATCTCACAACCAGGGCTGAGGTGGAGTAGGGCAGAATTATAGAAACACAAAGGAAACAAGGGGCTTTTATTAATATTTCTGAAAGTTAAAAATAAAAACAACTTCAACATTATTTTGTAAGGTGTCATCTTCAGATAGTTTACCCAACCAGACTGCAACTCACTAACAAGGATTCTGTCTTTTTTTTTTAAATCTCTACCTATTCAGTGACTAGAATAAGTGCCCAGCAAAAGAAGCTCAATCAATGTTTTTTGAATCAATGAATGAGTGTGAAGAACCTTGAATTGTGAAGAGGCTCAGAAAAAAGGATTATTAAAAAAAAGAGAGAAAAGAAAAAAGGCTTATTATTTGATTTAAAAATGAACATGTAAGTGCTGGAGAAAAACCTCAATTGGCATCTTACCCAGACCTTTTCCACTGTGGGGAGTTACTTTGTTGTTTTATGACTTTTATAGCAGAATTATTAATTTGATTTATTATAATCTGGTTTATAATCATCTGAATTGTGACTTTAACTTCTGAAAAGGACCCATAAACTCTTCATGGGTTTGATCTTACAGAAAGCAGAGGAAGCAAAATATGCCCGAAACAAACTGCTGTGTCACATGTTATGTCTTTTCCCTTAGCCAGCATTCCTAATCCAGTATCACTGACAATTCAGAAAGGAGCAATATCTCACCTGGCATGATGAGAGCATCCGTGAATACGCCCCCTGTTACTGAAGAGTACACGTCACCAATGTGTGAAATAAACGGTTCTTGGATATTGCTTCCACCTATTCTGATGATCTCTAGGATTTTGATGGATTCCTGTCTCATATTGAGCTATTTCATCCATTTTGAGTTTATCTTTGTGTATGGTATAAGAGAATGGTTGAGTTTCATTCTTCTGTATATAGCTGTCCAATTCTCCCAGCACCATTCATTGAAGAAACAGTCTTTTTTCCATTGGCTATTTTTTCCTGCTTTGTCAAAGGTTATTTGACCATAGACTAAAAGCAAAGGAAACAAAAGTGAAAATGAACTTTTCGGATTTAGTCAAGATCAAAAGCTTCTGACAGCAAAGGAAACAGTCAACTAAACAAAAAGGCAACACAGAGAATGGGAGAAGATATTTGCAAATTACACTACAGACAAAGGGCTGATACCCAAGACCTATAAAGAACTTCTCAAACTCAACACCCCAAAAAACAAATAATCAAGTCAATAAATGGGCAGAAGACATGACTAGACACTTCCCCAAAGAAGACATACCAATGGCTAACAGACACATGAAAAATTGTTCATTATCATTAGCCATCAGGGAAATTCAAATCAAAACCACATTGAGATACACCCTTACACCAGCCAGAATAAAAAATTAATTAGACTTAACTAAAATTAAAAATTAACAAAATTAAAAATTAACAAGGCAAGAAACAACAAATGTTGGAGAGGATTTGGAGAAAGGGGAATCCTCTTACACAGTTGGTGGGAATGCAATTTGGTGCATCACTTTGTAAAACAAGGTAGAGGTTCCTCAAAAAGTTGAAAATAGAGCTTTCTTATGACCTGGCAATTGCATTACTGGGTACTTACCCCAAATGTACAGATATAGTGAAAAGAAGGTCCATATGCACCCCAATGTTCCAAGCAGCCATGGCCACAATAGCCAAGCTGTGGAAAGAGCCTAGATGCCCTTCAACAGACAAATGGATAAAGAAGGTGTGGTCCATATACAGAATGGAATATTACTCAGCCATCAGAAATGATGAATACCTAATTTTGCATCGACATGGATGGGACTGGGGGAGATTATGCTGAGTGAAATAAGTCAAGCAGAGAAAGTCAATTATCATATAGTTTCACTTAGTTGTGGAACTTAAGGAATGGCATGGAGGACATTAGGAGAAGGAAGGGAAAAATGAAGGGGAGGTCAGCAGAGGGGGAGACAAACTATGAGGGACTATGGACTGTGAGAAATAAACAGAGGGTTTTAGAGTGAAGGGAGGTGGGGGATGTGTTGGCTTGGTGATGGGTATTAAGGAGGGCATGTATGTCATGGTGTTGTACATAAACAATGAATCTTGGAACATTACATCAAAAACTAATGACATACTATATGGTGACTAACATAACATAATAAAAAATAAAATAAAGTAAATAAATAAAATGCCATCTGCCTACAGACTGGCTTTACTGAATTCAGTTTTGTAAACAAAGCTTGATTCCAATCAAACAGCCATTTTTGTCAGTCCAAATTATATCCAGTCACTGTCCCAATTTTTATGCACTGGTTTTTGGGATTGTGTATACATGGTCTGAACATTATAAGGGTCAATTTGTTAGTTTCTCCTTGTATTTCTGTCAATTTTTACTTTATGCTTTTGGAGTTGTATTTTTAGCTGTATACAGGTTAAGAATTCCTGAATTTTCCTCATGACCATTTACCATATGTAATTTTCTTCTTGATCTCCCATCGCTATTTTGAACTATGGCTCATTTTGTCTGATATTTAATTCATATTTATTTGGTAAATATTTTCCATGGTTTCAGTATCAATATTTCCTTATATTTACACTTTTAGGTTGAGGTATATCACTTGAAAAAATATCTGGTTGGGATTTTTTAATCTATGTCAACAATCTTTGTCTTCAACAAGAGAATTTATTCCGTTTACTTGGAATATAATTATTGACCTTTTTGAATTTGTTTTCACTAACTCTTTTTTATGTGTGTGGAAAAACACTTCTCACCTTTTCTTTCATTGTTTCTTTTAAATATGTTTCTCCTTTCTTTCTATAGCTCAGATTACTCCATATTCTCTTGTTTTATTTTCCCTGCTACTAGATTAGAAGTTGTGTTTCTATTTGTGGTTAATCTAGAAATTGTGACAGTAATATTTACTTAAATTTAAAACTCTCCTGACCACGGGAAGGATTGTAGGGTGCTACCCCCATCCACTTCTACAGTCTTGTTATTCAGGATTTTGTTTCCATCTCTGATTCACTCCACCATGTAGACATTCCAGTTATATAACTAATGATTATTTTGATTTACCCACAAATGCAATGACTTCCTTGCTTATGGCCCTCTTGAATTTTAGGTCTCGATTTGGGGCTAATTTCTCTTTCTCCTGAAGGAATTCATTAGTGAGGGAGCCTAGTGGAGAACTCTATTAGTTTTTGTTTTATACTTTGCACTTGTTCTTGAAAAATGATTTCACTAACTACACTATTCACAGTTGACAATTTTTTTCCTAAAATTGTTTAAATATATTCCACCTGTTCCAGCTGTCAATCTAATCACCATTCCTGTGTAGGCAATCCATCTTTTCTTTCTGTTTTTATGACCTGCTGCTTGTCTTGTCTTTGGTTTCTGACAGTTTTACTATGATGTGTGTAGGTGTTGATTTCATTTTCTTTAACTGGCTTAGACTTTGTGCACTTTAGAGGCTGAGTATGTCTTTCATTAATTCTGGAATATGTGCAGCTTTTAAGTCAATGAATATTGCTTCTTCTTATTGTCTCCTCTGGAACTTCAAATGTGTGTGTGTGTGTGTGTGTGTGCACGCACGTGCGCAGCACACCACATGTCTTCCATCTTCTTTTTCAAATTTTCTATCCTTTGACTCTATGCAATATATTTAATGGGTAAAATTTGATTAATTATCGCTATTACAGATAAGATGTTTGGACATATATCCCCTGACCTTGTTTTATATTTTCTAACTTACCATATTTACTTATTCCTTTTCCATGTTTCTCATTTTCTCATTCCAGCTTGTTTGTTTCTTCTTCTTCTTCTTCTTCTTTTTTTTTTTTTTTTTGGATTGACCAAATTTTGTTCCATTTCCCTCACCAATGGTTTGTAGTTACATTCTCTATTTCGAGTTTTCTAGAATTATTTCTAAAAGCATACTCTATGTGTGTTTGGGCTATAGTTTCCTCTCCAAATTCCACCATTTGCCCCCCATCTGCCAGGGGTTCCTCCTCAGGATTTTTCTTCAACCACGGTGTTATGGACCAAATGTTTGTGTGCCTCCCAAACGTGCGTGTTGAGATCCTAACCTCAGTGTGCTGATATTAGGAGGTGAAGCCTTTGGGAGATGCTGAGGTCGTGAGGGTGGACTCAACCCCCAGGTTGAGTTTAGCGCCCTTTTAAATGAGACCCTAGAGTGATTGCTTGCCCCTCCCACCATGTGAGGGCACAGTGAAATGATGGCTGTTTATGAGCCAAGAAGAGGGTTCTCCCACCAGACACTGAATCTGCCAGCACCTCATCCTGGGACTTACTATCCTCCAGAACACTGAGAAATTAACTTCTGTGTTGAAGTCATCCAGTTGGTCGTACTTGTTATAGCAGCCCAAATGGACTGAGACATTAAGCTTGTCTTTCCCATTTTATCAGAATTTTAAAATAAATTATTTTGATTATTTCATATACCCAGTCCACCACCATGATCTCTCTCTCTCTCTCTCTCATTCTCCCTACCATATATGACAGATGTGTCATGTCCTTAACCAGAAGGTCTGTCCTTTGAGTTCAGGACTGCCACACTGCCTTAGACACAATCTTTGCTCAGGAACTCACTAAAGAGACAAAAACTATTTCAAGGGGTCTCATTATTCAGGAAACACTCTTAAATTTCCTTTGATGGTGACATGATTTCAAAGATGTATTGTGGTCTTCGGGTTGATCTGTCTTGTAGTACAAATATCAGGTTTCCCAGACAGAATAGGCAGTAACGTTAACATTAAATGTAGACTTCCCATAAAAAAGAATATCTTGCCATTTGCAACATGGATTTAGAGAGTATTATGCTAAATGAATTACATCAACCAGAAAAAGAAAAATACCTTATAATTATACTCATATGTGAACCTTTTTTTTTTTTTTAATGCGTGGAATTAAGGAAACGAAACAAATGAGCAAAGAAGAGAGGAGGGGAGCGAAACCAAGAAACATACTCTTAATTACAGAGAACAAAAGGAGAGTTACCAGAAGGGAGGGAGGTGTGTGGGGACAAAGGGTGAAAAGGGGGACTGGGATTAAAGACTAGATTTATGATGAAAAAAGTTAAATGTAGAATTTATCACCAGGTGGCAGTGTTGGTCTGCTTTAAATTTCTCCAAACACCATGCTATCAGATGTTTGGTGCGACTAGATTTATATTTTCTACCACTGGTGTTCTGATCCAGTTAATGAGTACATATCCTCCTGTATTCTCACCTGGTGCTTTCAGGGTTGGGGTCCTTTTTAAACTGTCTTTGGAACCAGCACCCAGGGAAAGCAGTGTCCTCCCCAGAGAAAGCAGTGTCCTCCCCAGGTGGCCAGCACCTGTTTGCTGGCTGAGCCCTCTGTTTTCAGGGTGTTTGTCTCAAAGTTGTGCTGTATGTAAAACCTCATATTTGGGTTGATTGAGGTGAGAGGCTGGGGAGCCCATGGAAGCATTCCTGTTCCCACAGGCAAAGATAGCAAGAGTGGTTTCAGCTGCCTTTTACCTTCTTGGGGCGAGAAAAGGGTCCTGATAGCTCAGACCTGCTCAAAGACTGCTCCCTGGATGCCCTTCCTCCCCTGTAGACTCTTGTGACGGAGAACCCAAACATCCAGGGTGATCACTGCCAGACAAGTGTCTGAGCAAGGATACCCACTGCACTGAGACCATGAAGGGGACAGGGTGGGCTGCTGGTGGGCATTAGGGCCTTTGAAGAGGAGTGAGTGGACTCTGTAGGCTTCTGCCAGAGAATGAACCCACCAGATGACCCATGAGGACAAGTGGCCCCTGGGCCTTTCTGGCACATGCAGGAAATCCACACACTGGTCAGGATGGCTGTCCTAGTTTGGGAGGTGGCTTCTCTGAACAGTGTTGCACTTGGCTGTCTCATCCACTTTGCCCTCTGGAGTATAAGCCTCCTGCTTTTCCTGTTACCTCCCCACTGAGTCAGCAATTGAGCTCAACAGGAACCCCAAGAGTGAGCTCAGAGCCCTCCCTAGTTTTCCACCCCCTTAATTTTTTGTTTCATCCAAGTTGAAATACAAACCTTCCCAGGCAGAACTGGCTGCCATTCTCAGAAGCTACTGGACCAGAAACCCATCAGACCGTCCATCTCTGGTGGCACTTCTGTCTAGGACAAAGACAGTTCTGAGTGGGCCAGCTTTAAAGAAAGCCACAGACCATGCTCCTGACTGCATCAGTCGGGTGTGAGGTGTGGCAGATGGTATGTCTCCTTTGGAGCCCTAGAGTTCGTTCTGGTTTTCACCTCCTGTCCTGCTTTTTGGTGGGGAGCCCTCCCACCCTGTAGTCGCTGTGTATTGTTGGGTTAACCCCACAGGGCATGGGGTCGGCAGCTCATCCACAGGGATGTGGTGTGCAGTGTTACAGGATGGGAGACAAAGGTTGTGCTGCAGCTATATGGGAATCATTGAGCCCCCACTGTCAAAGGGGATGGACACAAACCTCTCTAGATGTCGTCATTACCACTGAGGTCATGGCAACACTGCAGAGTGGGAACCTGGGGGGAAGCTCTCCCCAACACCCTTCTGAAAGCACTCCTAGACTCCCAGCCAACCAAGTGTTCTCCTCCTTCAGACCTGGTTCAAGCCTCCTATTATGGAATTTTTGTTTGGGACTCATTTGAGGAGCTGTCTGTCTCTCTGCCTCTCCCCGTTCCCCCTGTGGTAAGCTTGAGCTCAGGGGCTGTGTTGAGGTCATCCTTGTCAAGCTGTCAGCCCTTAGCACTGGGCTGTGCACACAGGAGGGGGCTCCACAGATCACCTATGCATGTAATTGAAGAGAAGTGCAGAGTGGGTAAGCAGAGAGCTTTGAAGGCTTTTGTGGAAGTGCCCAACTTTACAGATTTGGTGAGTCAGGGCTAGGTCTTACTGACTGGGGGCAGGCAGTTTTCCCAGGTCCACTACCAACAAAACTGTTTCTAGGGGCACCCAAGTGCTCTGAGTAATGTAGGTGGTTGGATCTAAGGAGGCAAAAGTCAAAGGGGGTGTTGGTGGGCTATAGCCTCCAATGTGAACATCAGGCTTACGATGTAAAGTAAGCCCCAGCTTCCCATGGGAAACCTCCCAGGCCTCCCTACTTCTGCACCTGCCAATGTACAGCTTTCAGTGCTGAGGACTTTGCCCAGGGGCCTGTTGGGAAGAACATGTGACCAGCTCTGCCTGGATGGTTGGCTGCTCTCTCAGCACCACTGGGGCCCCAGGGAAGCAGCCTGGGGAATATGGCTGGGGCAGGTGGACAGTGGCTCAACTTGGTTCTAGTCATGGGAGATATGTTTCCAGGAGGCAGAAAGGATGGCTTTGGCCTCAGGGACTCCAGGGCTGTGATACTCAGGAAACAGGTTCTCAGGTCATCTCTTGGGTAATAGGCTGGCTGCTGGAAGTGCAATTCTGTACTACCTGAATTCTGAAATGTTTTATGTCCACATAATCACTTCTCTTTACCCAACCTGAAGAAAACAAGAACTAGGTACTTCTTTATTTTTTAAAGGTTTCTTTGTTTATTTGAGAGGGTAAGGGGCAGAGGGAGAAGAAGAGAGAGTCCTAAGAAGACTCCACACTGAGTTGGAAGGCCAATATGGGGCTCAATCTCAGGACCCAGAGATCGCAACCTGAGCTGCCCTTGTACTTCTTTATTTTTTTAATAAAGATTTTATTTATTTATCTGACAGACAGAGATCACAATTAGGCAGAGAGAGAGAGAGAGGGGAAGCAGGCTCCCCACTGAGCAGAGAGCTCCATGTAGGGCTCGATCCCAGGACCCTGAGATCATGACCTAAGTTAAAGGCAGAGGCTGAACCCACTGAGCCACCCAGGCACCCCTGTACTTCTTTATTTTAAAGTCTAGTCAATTCTATGTACTTTTCTCATTGTTCTCGTGAGGATCTTCCTCTGGAAGGCTACTTCAGCTCCCTTATAGCACCACACCTGAGTTCCAAGAAAGCTGGAGCTGCAGCTGGGGCCTGCAGGGCCTAAATCTGGGTCTGTCAGACAGGGATGCCCCCTGCGGCCTGGCACTAAAGAAATCTACCAGCCTGCATTCAAGGGGTGGGGGACAGGCTCCTCTCTCCACAGAGCAGCATACTATCCCTTCTACACAGGGGATGAAATGTTGGTGGCAGTCTTTGGGACACACCACCACAGTTATAATCTTCATGGACAGTTTTGCATTTTCTATTGAAAATGAAGATTCAGTCCAAATGGTGAGGCAGCTACTGAGATGACAGCAGGAGTGCTGGGTGTCAGTGCTGCTCTTTCACATGACCGCTGTGGGCTTTTCAGTAAGCCTGTTTATTTCTTTGTGTATCTGTCCCACCAGGGGGTTGGTCATTGGTGGTAGCTGTAGATAATTTTTAAGCTAAGTAAAAAATGTGCTTGGCACAGAGCAAGTCACATGCGTAATGCTAGCTATTTCACTCTTCACCAGCCTTAAAATCCTCGGTTCTCTGGCAGAAGGCGGGCATCACTCACACACACACACACACACACACACACACGGGCGCGTGCTGCCGGGGTTGACTTCCACTAGAAGTGCATCTGACATGTTCTCCTCTGCCTGGTCTTTCCCTCTGCAGATCATACAGCTAGCAGGAAGGAATCTTTTCCAAACCCAAAGAACTCAACCAACCAGTTTTCCAAATCCCTGTTCTCCTGTGCTTGCCTTCTTTATTACACTTTTACATCTTGGGTGCTGAAATCTTTAAGAATCTGTTTGAAACAAGATTCCAGGAGTTTCCTTCTATCCTTCTTGGCTTGAGGACAACAACATAGCCTCCACTACTGAGCTTCCTGTGTGCCCACTGCAGGCTAGGCTTTCCCCAGATACTATTGCATTTAATCTTGACCTTGGCCCTGGGGAAAGAGATGTTAATCCTCTTTTCCAGGAAATGAAAATGAGGCACAGAGAGTTTAAGAAACTTGACCAAGGTCAAAGCCAAGGTTTAATTAAGCCCAGGCCACAGATGCGGGAGCAATGGGAGAAACCCCCAGGTTTCTAAATCAGTCAAGGTTAGCAGAGCATTTGCTTTTCTTATACTCCCCAAGGGGCCTAAGGCTGGCAGCTGGGTGCTAAGAGCATCAGTCCTCGGGCCAGGGTCTGAGCCTCAGACCCCAGACCAACATCCTGGCCCTAGGCACACTAACCAGCCCATTTGGCCCACAGGGTCCGCTTTTGTGTGTGCTGGAGGGTGGAGTCACAGGTCGGCCTGGCAAGATGATGGGCTCCCTCTCAAGGGAGCACAAAAGGATTGATACTTGGACTTCAGCCTCTAAGATACTGAAAGAACCCAACTGTGGTGGTCCTCACACCCACCTGCGTGCTTCCCTCCACCAGAGGCTTCCATTTTTTTGCCGGCTCCTTCCCATAACGGATGGTTCGGGGTACCTGGAGCCTGGAGCTTATATCCGTTGACGCACGCGTCTTTTTTTTTTTTTTTTTGCCTGGTGCAACTGTTGGTTCCTGAAGACCCACAAAGTGAAACCAAAACAGCCTGACGCCCAGCGTCAGGCCGGGAAGGCAAAGACAAGGGCATCACAGCCCCACCAGAACCGAGGGCCACCGTCTGGCCTGTGCTCCCCATGTCCACTCTTCCTTAGCGAACCTCTTCTCTGGGGGAGGAGAAGAAGGGGTGCGGCTCGGGGAGGCTCCGGGAGGCAGCATCTTACCGGACAGGCGCGGGGAGGAGTGGGCGGTGGCTAGAGGAGGAGACGGGGCGGGGCCGCAGAGACATTAAGGGGCACCCCGGCTCGCTGCACCCGCTGGCGGCTCAGAGTGCCTCAGGGCTTCTGGCGAGATGGCGGCGCGTGACCTGGGCCGCTGCGCGGGGCGGCTCCTGGGCAGCCTGTGCGGGCGCTCCATGCAGCCGGTGCCACAGCTGCGCGGGGTGAGAGCCGCCCCCAGCGCTGCGGGGCAGTCAGGCTCGTACCAGGCGCAGAGCGCACAGGCGGCCCGGGATCCCGCCGCTTTCTGGGGGCCGCTGGCTCGGGACACGCTGGTGTGGGACACCCCCTACCACACCGTCTGGGACTGTGATTTCAGCAGCGGGAAGATCGGCTGGTTTCTAGGAGGCCAGTTAAACGTGTCTGGTGAGTGGACTACGGGAGGGGGGGTAGTCCAGGGCGCCCCCAGCTCAGGAGTCCGGAGGGGATTTAACAGCCATTCACGGCTCCACGGGAGGCCCCTCCTCCAGTCTTCTGCTCCTCTCACTCTCAACGGTGGTGCCTCACCGCCCCAGCCCCCATCCCATCAGGACCCCCGGAGGCTCCAGCCCGGGAGTCTGCCACCGTGAACCCAGACGCCAGCTTACCCGCTGGGGTTCGCGCTTGCGGAGACCCGGCCGGGCATCCGTTCGGGTCGCCCAGTCATTGGTCTTGCCCCTGCGCGGGTCCTCAATTCACTGTCCCCAGAGTTCAGCCTGGGGGTTCCACTGCACTGCGGGCTACCCCCGGGCCAGGCTGGGGAGGAGGGCGCCGGGTCGCAGATGTCAGCCGGGACTTCCCCACTCCTTTTTTTTTTTTTAAGATTTTTATTTATTTATTTGCCAGACAGAGAGCACAAGTAGGCAGAGAGGCAGGCAGAGAGAGAGAGAGGAGGAAGCAGGCTCCCCGCTGAGCAGAGAGCCCAATGTGGGGTTCCATCCCAGGACCCTGACATCATGACCTGGGCTGAAGGCAGAGGCTTAACCCACTGAGCCACCCAGGTGCCCTCGGGACTTCCCCACTCCTGTCCCTGGGAAAGGCAAAAACTAAAAGCGCCTGACTTGTTGCCTCCCGTTGGATACCCCAGAGACTTGCTCGGGGAGAAACTGCCCAAGTAAACAAACCGAGTGGCAGGCAGAGGGGTAGGAAAAAATTCCCGCCAGCAGTTGGAATAAGTTATCTCCTTGCTCTGGGGCTTGTGGGTGGGAAGGAAGGAATGGGTGTCTCCCAGTTGACTGTTTCAGTTGTGTACTGCCTCAGAAGACCCACAGGTTGCTTTAGACCGGGTGGTGATTGAGATTCCAGAAACCAACTCCACCAGCCAGTCAATCCTCTGGTATCTGCTGAGATTGAATCCACTAGTGTTTCTTTAAGATTTGGGATGGGAGGTGGGTACACTGTATCCCCATGCCACAAGGGGAGAAGGTCCAGGGACTGGAAGCAGTAGTGGCCGGGAAGGGTAGGCCTGGGGTTGGTCTTACAGGGCAGGATGGGACTTGCAGTCAGGTGCCGAGTCAGAGGGGCTGCCTGCTGTCCTGGGCTATGGAGTTGATTGGAGTCTAGGAGGTATTTAAGGAAAGGACATGCAGGTCTTCATGGCAGGGCCATGACTGGACCTGAACTTCTAGGTAGGATCTGTTGTGTGGCACAGCTCCACCAAGTAGTGGCCAAGTTTTTCTGCTCCTCTGAACTTAAGTGCCCCCCCCCCCCCATATAAACTGCAGGCAATAATGCCTACCTGCTAGTCTGGTTGTGAGGACACAGTGCCAGAATGTATGGAACAGCCCGGCATTTATTGGTGATCAGTATGTAGTAGTGAATTTAATTTATTATATTTAGAAATAGCCATAAAATTATGGGTAGTGTGTTGCAGTTAACTTTCAAACAAAGAAACTTGAGGGAACTTTGGACCAGATATATGTTTTTTCATATTGTATATTACTTTGCTGGTTTAATCAAAGTGAGTCACTTAATAGATAAGTGTTTTCTCTAAAATTGAGTCAGCAGCAAGTGTCCTTAAACCACTGGAAAGAAAATCAAACACTTAGGTTTGCGGGGTTGATGGCATGTGCCTTTGAAGGGGAGGAGAACAGCTTCTGGAGGCATAGAAAGTGCAGCTTCTGGAGGCCTGAGGCCACTGTGAACATTCCTGGGTGGCTTGCCACCTCACACTCTTTGATAAGACAGTGGGGACGGACCTCATGAGCCTCACTCAGTCAGGGCTGGGTGTGGTCAGCAAACAATTCTTCTGCTTCTTTTTTCTTCACTTATTTCTCCTTTCCGGCTACATAGTCAGCAGCTGAGCTTCAGAAAACTGTTGTGTAGAAAGCTTTTCACAACTTCCTACCTCTAGTGCATATGCCTGCCCACTCAGCTGTCAGGAATATCTCCGCCCTTTGCCAGTGTCTGCAAACCATAGAGGGGAGAGTATGGAGAAGGGCCAGGCCAGGCCAGAGCTGCCCTGGGAACCACTTAAAACGTTGTGGAATGGATGGGGGTGTTTTGGCCTGATCTGTAGACAGCACAATGGTGGCTTGTTCAGAAGAAGTATTGCTCTCAAAAATAACATTACTCCTTCAGGAGGATCTATACTAGTGGTTTTCAAGGTGTGGTCCTCAGACTAGTAGCGTTAGCATCATCTGGGAACTTTTTAGAAACACAAGTTTTCACACCCCATTCTAGACTGTCAAAATCAGAAAACTTGGGAGTGGGGCCCTGCCATCTTTCTGTGGATGTGTGTGTGTGTGTGCATGTGTGTGTGTGCATGTGTGTGTGTGTGTGTGTGTGTGTTTTAAAGATTTTATTTATTTGAGAGCGAGAGCAGGAGAGGGACAAGCGGACTCCACAGTGAGTGTGGAGCTTGACACAGAGGTAGATCCTACGACCCTGACGTCATGATCTGAGCCAAATCAAGAGTTGGTTGCTCAACCGACTGAGCCCCTTGAATCTGTATTTTTAATAAGCCTTCCAGGGGCTTCTGATGCATGTTCAAGGTGGAGGACCACTGACCTATATATCCCGTACCAGTGAAGATGAAGTCACTTCTAAAATGGATAGGATTGGGATTAGTGTCCTGGGGATGCCTCCTTAAAGCAAACAAAAATGGTATATGGGTAATGCCATACAGTTTGGTGGTCTAGAGTGTATCTAGAATCACACCTAGATTTGAATCCTTGCTTTCCCCTTACTGTACTTAGCATGCATCTCCTCATGTGTAAAGTAAAGATAGGTGTAACCAAACTCTATTCTAGTTACTATTGTTGCATATCCAACCACCCTAAGCTTAGTGGCATAAAGCAGCAACCATTTTATTAATCCCCCAGATTCTGTGGGTCAGGACTTTGGACAGGGGCTGATGGGCAAGCGCCAGGGGATGGCTTCTTTCTGCTCCTGAAGTCTGTCTTGGTCTCTTGCATCTGCCCTGCTTCTCACTCCAAAGTCTGGGACCTGGACTGGGATGGCTATAGACTGGGCTCAACTGGAACTGTGGTCCGAAGCACCTACACAGGGCTTGTCACTGGGCGACAGAAACATGGGCGACAGGAGGTCTCAGAGACTAGTACTGAGACCAATACTCAGAGCCATGCTGCTAAGCTTCTTCTGACTGGCAGAGTATGTATGACCTGGGGACATCTGGGGCTGTTGTTAGTGGCAAGTGAGAAAACGCTTAGAAAGCATCACTTGCATCCAATCACTGGCTTTTGTTATTTATTAATGAGTCCTGGGGAAAGCTGTGACCTTGAACTTGGCCTTCAACATTGTTAATAGAGTGCTGTTTCCTCTGAACAGGACCACACTGGTTTGCATATTCTCAGTCTTGGATAAGAGGGAAGCAGGCTAGGGAAGGCATGCAGGTGGCCAACACAGCTCTCAAAGTCCATCCTGGGGCTCTGGGACAGCCAGGTCACCAGGTGGTGTCATGGTGTCAGGGGCCACCTGGGCAGGGCAGGTAGAGAGAGTGCAGTTGCTTCCATTATATTTATGTAAAACTGCAGAAGATTCTTTTTTTTTTTTTTAAACCAAGATCTAAAGAGAATACTTTTTTTTTTAATTAGATTTTTTGGGGCACCTAGGTGGCTCAGTGGGTTAAAGCCTCTGCCTTCGGCTCAGGTCATGATCCCAGGGTCCTGGGATCGAACCCTGCATCGGCTCTCTGCTCAGCGAGGAGCCTGCTTCTCCTCTCTCTCTGCCTGCCTCTGCCTACTGGTGATCTCTGTTGTCAAATAAATAAATAATAATTAAAAAAAATATTTTAAAAATTGGGTTTTTTATTTTAAATCCTGTATAGTTAACATATGTGTTATATTTGTTTCAGGTGTACAATACAGTGTGATTCAATAATTCTATATCTTACTCAGTGCTCATCAAGATAATTGTACTCTTAATCTCTGTCACCTATTTCACCCATTCCACTACCCACCTCAACTCTGATATTTGCAAATGACATAGCTGATAAAAGGTTAGTATCTAGAAAGTGTTCTTACCAATCTGAAATTTGGCTGTCTTTCACAGGGCTCAATGGATAAAAGTTTGTGCTTTGTTGCCCATGACTTCAGGATGTCAGGAAGTTGAGAATGCAGAACTGGAGGGTAATGACATGTGTTGCTTTCAAAACACACAACTAAATTCTGTTTTTTCTCTCTTTTTAAGATTTTATTTATTAATTTGAGAGAGAGAGAGAGAGAGCACGCACATGAGTGGGGGGAGGGGCAGAGGGAGAAGCAGACTCCCCACTGAGCCTGACTCCAGTCATCCCAGGACCCTAGGATCATCACCTGATCAGAAGGCAGATGTTTAACTAACTGAGCCACCCAGGCATCCCTAAATTCTTTTTTCTAGAGACCAAATTCTGAGTCAGATTTTTAAAAATATGGGTTTTCTTACCTTAAAGCAAGGGTGTAGAAAAACTATTCTTAATTGACCATTGAGCGCAGAGATTTCTGGATGCTTTTTGGAGCATGAGTTGAAGGTGTGGAAACCATTTTGCTGTACTTTCCTCCTCTTTCTGATTGCACCTCCCATAATCCAGAAGGCAGACACGCTGAGAGTGGCAAGATGCTGCATTTCTGTGCCTCATTTTTCTCTCAGTGACTGAAGAAACTTTTCTAAAGTCTTTCAAGGAAGTCTCAATGAAAGTGTAACCTTTGGTCTTAGGAGGAGGGTCCCCCTGAAGAGACTGAATTCTTCCCACTTGTCAGATGCACAACTTTCTTTAAATAGCAGATGCTTCTGGAAAGTTGGCAAATACAATTTGCGACTGATGTAATTTCTTTAAATGTGCCAGGGAGATTTTCTATTTAAAGAAAGCCCATTGTGAATCCTTTTGTGAATATTAACTCCCTCATTTCTTTTGAATAAAATTGAATTTCCCTGTGTGGGTTCACTTAAAGTTGGGGAGGGGAAGAGATGTATTTAAACAACTGACAATAGTTCTTGAAAATTCCTAGGTAAGTGTATGCCATCTTTATAATAGAAATGATAATCCTATTGTAATCTTTTTTAAAAAACAAAACTCAGGGTGGCTTAGTCAATTAAGCCTCTGACTCTTGATTTCGGCTCAGGTCCTAATCTCAGGGTCCTGGGATCAAGCGCTGCTTGGTGTTTCTGGCTCTATACTCAGTAGGGAGTCTGCTTGCCCTTCTGCCCCTCCCCCCACTCGTTCTCTCTCTCTCTCTCTCTCTCTCACTCACAAATAACATTAAAAAAAAAAAAAAGCTCAGAACACATGAACCACCAGCAGGCATTTGTCTAACTTTTTGCAGAATTGTGTTAGGCCCAGGTGCATACCTGTTCTTAGGAACATGATGGAGCCTCATATCACCTCATCCTTCTGACCCCAATGTGAAGTGGTTGGTGGTCCCATTGTACAGATATGGAAACGAAGTCTCCAATTCATGTATGGTGATGAACAGTATGGAAAATGCCCAATGCCACAGAGCCTGCATTCTTCCGAGGAGGGGAACCACAAATCATTAAGCAAATGACCTCACATGGGGGTCACTTGCTCAAGGTCTTTATAGATGCTAAGGGGAGGATTCTGATAGCATCCCCTCTACCCCAAACCCGTGATAAAGGAATCTTAGGGACATGGACCCTGTCCTCAGGGACTTGTGTCCCAGATAGGGGAGGATCTAGCAAAACTAGCATTGTGTCCCAGAGTGGTGACTACTGGGCAGGAAAGTAAGCATTAAAAATGCTGTGAAGGGGCGCCTGGGTGGCTCAGTGGGTTAAAGCCTCTGCTTTCGGCTCAGGTCATGATCCCAGGGTCCTGGAATCGAGCCCCACATCGGGCTCTCTGCTCCACAGAGAGCCCGCTTCCTTCTCTCTCTCCCTGCTTGCTTCTCTTGCCTACTTGTGGTCTCTGTCTGTCAAATAAATAAAATATTTTTTAAAAAATGGTGTGAAAATGACAGGGAGCAAGAGGTCACTGTGTGTTGGGAAATTGGAAAAGACTTGCAGTAGGAGGTGGGGTTTGAGCTGAGCCTTAAAAATCACACTAGGTCCTTAACTGCTTGTTCTTGGAAATGGAATTTTCTTGACCCACTGCCCAGTTCTTTAGCTGGAGGCTTTGTTTTCCGATGTGGAGAAGGAAGAATTTCCTTCCTTCCACCTACCCTCCCTTCTTTCTTTTCCTCCCTGCAATTGAGGCAACAGCAGGAAACATGCCCATGTGTTAAAAGCCAGCACACACACAGCATCTTAGGGCTACTGTCGCCCCAGGTCCTGCATGGAGCTTTGTGAATATGCTGGTGTCATCTGAGTGTTGTCCGCGGTAGCTTAGAGGCTGTTTTTATTCCCATCTGACCTCATGCAGGAAACCCACAAGGCATCTAATTCCTACCACATCTCTGAGTCTGGAGCCATCGCTCCCACAACGAATGAGGAAAATGAGACTTAAATTAGATAAGCAGTGCACCATCTGTGGTTAGCAAGTGGTTGGACGGGGTCCAGACTCCAGTGCATGAGTTTTCCCTATGACTCCAGGCCACCATCCAGCAAAGGTTTGTCCAGATGTCTTACAGAAAGTCTTTAATTACTCCTGTCCCCAAAGGAAGAAGAAGGTCCCCCCACCCTGCCCCAAATCTGGAACAGAATGTATGTAGTTTTAAGCCTACATGTGTGTCTGCTGGAGTGGGTCCAGGACGGCAGTTGTAGCAGCTCCTGGGATCTTACTAGAGGCGGAGATGCACATGCCCACCCAGACCTGCTCATTCAGAGACTCAGGCCAGGGCCTCACCATATCTGGCTAATAAGCCCTCTGGGGATTCTGGGGGATTCAGAAGTGCTAATTTAGACTAGAAAGAAACCTTGAGAGATAAAGCCACTAAGACAAGAAGAGATCTGTTCCCTCCTCAGGCAGGGAGCCAACATGGTGTCATTTAGACTCCAGTGTTGTCCTCTAGGTTGAGGACTTAAATGGTCCCTCCATTATTCAGAGCTGTGGTTCTTCTCTGCTCTGTGCTCTGTGTTCGGCTGCACATGTACAGATATGGACAGGATATTGGATCCCTGTCCACAGAGGGGCTACAAGTGTAACATCTCGGGAAAAGTTAGAGGGAAGCATGAGGTCCATGCGATGAGAAGTGCTCAGTGAGAGTGGGAATCTGTAGGCCAGACCTGTAGGAGTGTGGACACCAGGTGAAGGACAGCAGTGTGGACAGTAGGACAGCATCCCCCAGGCACAGAGAAACAGTCCAAAGGCCCTGAGGGAGGAAAGTGCTCACTAGACTCAACATGATCAGTGGGAGGGGGGAAAATCACATGGAGCCTTAGCAGCTGCTTGTTGAGAACTTCCTATGTTCTGGACTGGGGTGGGGAGGGGCAGTGAGGCATGTAGGGGACACTGTACCTTGGGCTTCATGCTGACCTGCCTGGATTCCTGCCATCCATCAGCTCCAGAAAGACAGATACATGGCTGGTCTCACTGACCACCCATCTATACCCTGGATACCCAATGTCCATCCTGTGGACACTGCCTTCCTGTTTGGCGTAAACCAGGTGGAGGATGCCTTTCTGGGGTCCAAGGCCGTGAGGATCTTGGCTCAAAGCTGGGCTGTCATTCATTGAGTGAGGAGTATGCCCTGGTGCCCTGGCTGCCATGGGAACAGACCGTGCAGTGAGGTGTCATGTGTGATTGGAAGCCCTTCCTGCTGCTTTCTGGCTGTGGCATTAGGCAGGTCACTGTACAACCCAGAGCACCTGGAAACTGTTTCCCAGGCTACCCCTGGGCTGCCCACTTTTCAAGGTGACTCAAAGAGTCAAAGTCAGAGTGGGAGAAATTTTAGAGCGGGCTTCTTAGGTAGGAGCAGGTGTAATCGGCTCATCTGTGATGCGTGAAGCAGCCATGGGCCAACGAGCATTTGTGCACAGGTGGGAGCAGCACCCTCTTCCAGTTGGACCAGCCACCCCCATGCAGGGCACAGCTGTAACTCAGTGTGTGGATTCTCAGCTGGTCACTTCTAGGCTTGTTGTGACCTCCCTAGGGTCATCTCTTCTTAGTCCATCCCTTAGGTCCTCCAGCGCCAGGCAGCAGGAGTGGGGTGTTGGGGCTAGTGGGCTCATGGTGGGAGTCGGGAAGTGGTAGGGGGTGGGAGGGAGAAAGTGCCTGGCCCTACTGGGGGGTGCTCACTGCTTCAACTTCCAGATAGGGTGTGGCCTCATCTGCTGGTTGCTCAAGAGAGGCCAGAAATTGGTGGTTTTAGTGTAAAAACTCATGATTTCTAAATTTTGGACTGATTGACACATACACATCAGGTTTACTGTTTAAATCCAGGTTTTGCCACCAACCTCCCCCTCAGTTTGACTTCTTGTATTTTCTATCTTCTTTTTTTTTTTTAAGATTTTATTTATTTATTTGACAGAGAGAGATCATAGTAGGCAGGCAGAGAGAGAAAGGGAAGCAAGCTCTCTGCTGAGCAGAGAGCCCGATGTGGGGCTCGATCACAGGAGCCTGAGATCATGACCTGAGCCCTAGGCATAGGCTTCACCCACTGAGCCACCCAGGCGCCCCTCTATCTTCTGTTTTTATGGCATTTCTTCTCTTCTGTTTTTCTAGTAATTCAAAGAACTTTCTGGTATCAATAAATAATATTAGTATTAATAGTTCTTCCTGATGATATCTATCTTTATTAAATTTTTTGAGGCATAACATATATCTGTTAGGATCCAGAAAGTTCAAATAAATTTTTAAAATATTTTATATATTTATTTGAGAAAGAGAGAGCATAAGCAGCCATGGGAGCAGAGGCAGAGAGAGAAGCAGGCTCCCTGATGAGAAGAGAGCCCAATAGGGGGTTGAATCCCAGGACCCTGAGATCATGACCTGAGCCCAAGGCAGATACTTAACTGACTGAGCCACCCAGTTGCTCTCAAATGTAATTTTTTTATTATAAGAGTAAGTGATAGATAAAATAACCCAAGACTGAAAAAATGTTATTCACATACAACAGCTAAAGTATATAAATATTTTCATGGGGGTTCACCCTCTCAAGAATTGAGAATCATATGATCTTTTAGGGGTATAGTTTCCCATAACTTTTGTCAGGACAGTTACTCCATCAAGAAATATTATTGGAGTGCCTGTAGCTCATTGCATGGTATTATCAGTTGATAACAGCACCCTGCATTCCTAGAATAGCACTTCAACATTGGTCTTTTATTGGATTCCTATTGTAATCCTGTGATTAGACATGGTAGATAATACTTCTCCCATTTGTATGGGAGGAGGTTGGAGAAGATAAGTAACTGTATTCAAATAAAAAGGAAAGAAAGAATTTGTATATCTGGACTTTGGGGGTGACCCTGAAGACCAGATGGGCAGATGACTGCTGGCTCCAGAAGCTACTTGCCATCATTGTTTCTCCTGCTGAAGGGGAAGTGAGTAATGAAATCTGTCTGTGAGGGCTGATAGGAAGGGGCACTAAATGAACCTGCCAGATTGAAGCTCACCTTGAAATCAAGAGTAATGAACAGGATGTTAGCAAATTACCCGATCCTACCTATCTTCAGGTTTACAGTAAATTGTCAGCACTAACCTGTTTTTGCAGGCAGTCATGTGATCTGAGCTTGGGTAATAGAGGGGGCAGGAAGCACAGTCTTCCGGAAAACCAGCACGGCATTTCCCTATCATTTCATCACTTGTTGGAGCAGAGGCTGGTTTGTAGGGTGCTGGCTGGTTATCTGAGAGGCAATATGAATCCTTGCCCTGGACTGCACCTCCAGCAGACTTGAGAGACTGCTGCATGAACTGTGTACTGCATCAGGGTCAGGCTGTTTGCATTAAGCCTTCTTTCCAGCTTCTCAGGTTACAGCACTCCATCCCAGCTGCATGTTAGAACCACCCAAGGAGCCTTGAAAACCACAAGGCCGACTGGATCAGGGTCCCTGGGGGTGTCCTGGGTGACGCCCACATGTGCCCAGGGTTGGGACCACAGGTGTGAAGCACCTGCTTCGGGTATTCACAAGGGATCACCCTGCACCTGTGAGATGCTATTTGTATACTGGTTGTCTTGTTTTGTGACTCTGACAATTGCTCTCCTTGCAAAGAGTAGATCCCTTGCCTTTGAGGAACATAGGGTCCACCTCAGTGGAAAGCAGCACAAGCCATGGCAAACCAAACCCTCCCCTTATCCAACTTTAAAAGAACCCAGTATAACATCTGTAAAACCTATTTTTATGCAGTCAACTGCTTGGATCAGCATGTTCAGAAGTCCCCGGAGAGCGTCGCTTTGATCTGGGAGCGGGATGAGCCTGGAACCGAAGTGAGGATCACGTACAGGTACCGTGTGTCCCCTGACGACATCTCAGTGCCCAGCAGGGTCTCCTGGCCCTTTACGTCTCTGTTTGTGGTAGACACCAGCACCAAACATCTCTGCTGGGCTGTTAGCAGGAGCAAGACTGCCCAGCTTGGAGGAGGGTTGCCCTTCACCTTGGCACTTGGTGCCTTTGGGTTCCCACAGAAGGATCTGTTCTTTGGACACAAATATGATGAATGTTCAAGGCATGGGAGGCTTTTGGCACAGTCCCATGTGCTTCTGTCTTGTTCTAGGCGGAGGTCATCTTTGTTTCGAGGGGCATGTTTCAGCTTTGGAAATGTTCTCTGGTCCCAGGAAAGTAAACATGAGTACAAAGTGAATAAAATACATGCTGGAATAAAATGAGCCCACTCAGCCTCTTTCTCCCGGTGCTCTGAGAGGGGGACCATAAATAAGATCAAGCCATTTAAGGGGGGGAGGGTTCTCCTGACTTTTATCTTGGATTCCTTAGATAGTTCTCCACACATTCCATGTGTCAAGCACTTTTCTGGATGTTGTATGCATGTTGGGGTTTGAAAGAGCCCAGCATCCAGGAACTCCCTCTTGCTGGGACTGCCTTGCTCAGGGCTCTCTATGGTTTGTCCCTACAAGCCAGTGGTTTCCCCTTCCCTGGGGGTAAAACCCTCTTTGTTTAAGCCTAAACTTGCCTTTACAATGCTATCTCAGACCCACTGTCAACCTGAGTTGAATGTCCTTTCCCACCAATACCAGCCTTCCCCCGCAGTCAAGTCATGCTCATTCTCCTGGTGGGCAGCTTATGACTTTTCTTGTCCAATCATTCCACAGGTTTCACTGAGGGCCACTGTATCAGTCAGTACAGGCTAGGGTATGCCATAGTAACAAACAGTCCCCAAATGCATGGTAGGGTGTGACTGGGTGGTCACTTTAGACTGAATAGTCATGGAAGTCCTCTCTGAGGAGGTGATATCAGAGCTGGGGTCTTGTTGCCAAGAAAGAGCAGCCAAGATTGGAGGAAGAATTCCAGGGCCCATCCAAGACCGTGAAGAAGTGTAGGTGTTGTGGGAACAGAGAGAAGGTGCATGTGGCTGGGGCAGTGGAAATGAGGGGGGGTCATGGTAAGGTTCTCTGCAGGGAAGCAGGGGGCCTGAGAGCAGCAGTGACTCCCCTGCTTGGTGACTTGGGGGCCACTGGGCAACCCTAGGTTTGTTTATTTCTCAGACTCAGGTTTTATCACAGACCAAATCCACCAAACCTGGTAAAACTGGACTCAAGTTGACTTTTGGATGCAGCAAAAAGATGTCTGTTATTCTGCTGCAACTCCCTGTGGGCACCACCTTACCCACCTCCCATATCAATAACCCTCAGCTGTCACCCCTTTTTCTAGTGTCTGTGTTGTTTGCTGACCTATCTCCCTACCAGCCTGTGCAGATAAGCCTCTTGGCCCCATGTAGCCCACCAACAGGAGCATTGGCCCTGGGAGCCTTGGGCCCAGGGCCCAACAACTGGGCCAACAACTGAGGCAGATGCCCAGGCCCCTGTGCACACTTGAGTTTGGGGAGTACAGCTCTAACAACCAAACTGGCTTCACCATTCATTACTGTTATTGTCCCAACTAGATTTATGTTTAATTCTTTAGTGAAATATAAAGATTCTGTGGGTGAGGGTAGATGGGCTTACCTCCTGGATGCTGGAGATAAGCTGATCCAGGGATGGACTTTTTTCCTTTTGTCACTGTCTCAGATGTGCCTGGACCCCTAGGACACCCCCTTGGCTGGAGATCCTCCATGTGCACACTGAATTAGTGGCTTTGGGTGGTCCGAGGGCTGGGCTTGTGGTTGCATGCAAGCCACGGGGGATGGGCAAGAATGCACTGGTGTGTTAAAACCCAGAAGGCCTTTCATTCCTTTGTTCCACAGCAGCCACAGGCAAGGGACATGCTTCTGAGTATAGGCAAAGCATTTATTTTTCTCTCTCTAAAAATAAGCAGACTTAGCCTGGAATGATTTTACAAACCTTAGCTGGGCTGAGTGCCCGAAGACTGCTTCTAGCCACTGTTTGAGGAAGAAGAGAAGTGTGTGTGTATGGGTTGTCTGTGATCACAGCTAATTTTTGGGAGCCCCAGGTTAATTATTCTCCTGGTCACCTTAGATTTTTGACATGAAATTTCCTTTCTGCCTGCTCAGAGGAGAGTCACCTAAGCCAGTGCTGAATGTCCTGCAGCATATAAACCACCACTAACAGAAAGTGCTTTCCTGCCCCCAGAGTCTCATGTGGCAGTAGCCAAGGTGCCTTTGTTGGCCTGAAGACCAGGTTCCAGACTTGGAGCCTGAGCCTTTTCTAGAAACGGCGTGGGCTGTGGTTTTCAGAGTCTGGCGTGCTGGGGACCATACCCATGTGTCTCTTTGGAGGTTGGGGGTGGCCCCTCCTGACTCTTCCCCCACCATGACCTCAGGCACAGAAGGGGGCATGTCGGTGGTGCCTGGTGGCTCAGTGGGTTAGGCATCTATCGGCCTTTGGCTCCAGTCATGATCCTGGGGTCCTGGGATAGAGCCCCAAGTTGGGCTGTCTGCTCAGCAGGAGTTTGCTTCTCCCTTTCTCTCTGCCGCTCCCCCTGCCTGTGTGCTCTTTATCCTTCTCTCTCTCTCCAATAAATAAATAAAATCTAGAAAAAAAAAGTGGCAGGTCAGCAAGTGCAGGACCCACGGACCCACCCCTGGGACAAGCACTGTGGCCTTTGCTCTGGAATGGAGGACTCTGCAGTCTGCAGTTCTGAGGCCACCTTCTGCTGGCGTGGTGATCTTGGCCAGCCCTGTCATTCCTCCATCTGTCCCCATCTATAGAATGGCGTGATCATCAAAACCGAAGTGATCCTAGCTGTAGGCACAGGGATGCGATGGAATGTGTTGGAGGTGGAAGTAGCAGGACTAAATAAAAATGATGATTATCATTTTTCCAGTATTTTTGCCAGTACTTTCTGGGTTCCAGAACTGTTTTAAGCATCATACCTGAGTTACTTTATTTAAATACCACAGTCTGATTAGATAGGAATTAATTTTGTTATTGTTATTTCCAATACTTTATTATTAAAAATTTCATAATTTGAAAAATTTCAAGCAGTACACCTACTGTGTACCTAGCACCCAGTTTCTACCCCTAATGTTTTACAAAGCTGGTTTTTATCCCATGTGATTTGTGTATCCATCCCTCTGGGGTTGGTCCAACTTATGTTTTGGATGCATTTCAGCAGCATAGCATTAACTGGAGTTCATTGTGTGTTTATTTTCTCTCTTTTGATGTGAAATTTATATGCGATAAAATGCACAAGTGTACATTGGCTCAGTTTTGATCAATGTGTGTACCTGTGTAATTCAAATCCTTATGGAGATACAGAGTAATGACCACTGTCCCAGAGGGTTCCCGTGCCCCTTCTCAGTCACTATCCCTCCCCTCCCCAAGCAATCACTGTTCTGATTTTTTCCCAAATAGGTTGTCAAAGCCTTATCTTAGAGGTAAAGAGGGGAGTGGATCTCCTTTCCCTCCTGGGGCTGCAGAATGTTTCCGAGGAGGCACGTTCCTGGAGCATCTTTGTAGAGCTTGTCATGGGGACCAACAACTCCTGCCCAGTGATTCTAGTGACACTTCCATCCTGCTCACCAGAATCTCCACTGCTCACCCCATGTCTGGGCAGGCACACATGCACACACACGCATACACATGGTTGTGCACTCACACACATACATTTTAAGCTTGCTCATTTTCAAGGTGCATTTCTGTAACGTGCTCATTGTGTTTGAGATCCATCCTGGAAACACCCTCTCGGGTGGCAATTAGGGCCCCGCCACCTGTTCTGGGACATGTGCCCTCTGTTGCCTGTGGATGGACTCCACTATTCGGATGACTGGCACATATTTCTAACCTCATCTCCCTTGGGCAGGGGAGGCCTGGCAGGATAGGCTTTGGGAACCCTGGGGAAGCCCTTGAGAACCCTTGAGAACCCATGTCCTCGCCTGCCCCACCAGTTCCTTCCCTCTGTGACATCTATTGGCACCAGTACCAAGGAGCGCCCTGCCAGATGGGCCAGGAAGCTGCAGGAGCACACTCCACAGTGCAGGTGAGCCCTGAGCTGGCCATGGGGCTCTGGGAGAAGGAGGCATCAACAGCCATGACTCTTCCGGGCAGAGGGCATCCTGAGTCCCTAGCCTGGAAGCAGGGGCAGAGGTCTGCCCCAGCCCAATTTCTAGCCTACTGCTGCGCAGAGAAGTTATTTATGTTCAGAGCCAGCCTGAGAGAGCTGTTCTGTCCTAGGAAACAAGCAGACTACAAGCCCTCACCCCCTCCTGCTCCCCTGAGGACTCCTCGGGCAGAAGCTGCCGAGGCCAGGCAGGGACAGATAACTTGGGTGGCTTCCTGAGGCTGTGTGGCCAGATAGCATCTTGGGTGCAGCTCCTTCCATCAGTCCATATGTGCTTTTCCAGCACAGTGTCTTTCTAGAAGATTGTCCTTCAACTCTAGTTCAAGTAGACAGATTCTAGAGGCCCTTAGGGATGAGGATGTGGACAAAACACAAATCTCTGTCCTCAGAAGTTGATGGTGGGATGCTGGGTAGATTCCAAGGCTTCTAGACTGCTGTCTGGAGCCTGGAGGTTTGGGCTAGGGATTTCCAAGCTGGGGATGGACACAGGTTGTGGACTGGAGCAGATGGAGGCCCCGTGGCTGGTCTCAGCCTCTGGGCTGTATGTGGGTGCCATGAAACAGAGGTGACAGCAGGCTGTGGGTGTCTTCCTCTGAGTATTTACCAAGGCTTAGCTCATCTTGTGTCTGAGTGCTCCAAACAGAGGTCTGAACTTGAACTTGAGGTCAGAACTTAAGGCAAAGACCAAATTTGAGCCCTGTGACCTCGAGGCCTGTCACTCTACCATGTCCCCAGCTAAAGAATAAAGGACCAGATGAGTAGGAGTCACAGCCTGCACAACAGAGCCCGACACACACAGGCCACACCATAAAGGGCCCATGTTTTCTTAAATGTGCCTACAGCATGAACTGAATATAGTTTTCACTATGGGTCAAGCCCCTGGAGGGGCCGATCTCTGTGGCTGTTCCATTTTCTTTCTGGTGGAAGGTGTGCCTCTGAGGAAGCCCTGTCCGGAGGAGCAGAAGGGCTGGCAGGCCTCCTTCTACCCTGCCTGCCTCAGAAGTCCTGGGTGGGCATAGAGGGGCCGGCTTTCTTCTGGGCATGCTGGGGCCAGGCACTGGGTGTTACTGTTTCCTCATCTGCAAAATGAAAACTTGCTTCTCCTCTGTGGGATGGCCAAGTGTGGAGCAGCACCTAGGTGAAGAAAGTCCAGAATAGGGTCTAGGAAGACGAGGATTTGGGATTTGAGGAGGGAAGGGCATAGGGTTGCTCTGTGGCTGCTGGAGCTGGGAGCTCTTAGGGTGGTGTTTTCAGAGAAGGGACTTGAGCCCCGGAGAACAATCTCTAGTCAGCTAAAAAGCAGCCCCTCTCCCTCTTGCGGGCCTGACCATTGTTACTTGCTCTTCTCCTTGGCCCCAAATTAATTACTTTAATGAGCAAACTCCTTTATTAAAATAAAAAGGGCAATTGAAAGGAAGGATCCTTAATGGGCCTAATGAGGTTGATGGACAGGGTGCTTTGGAGTAAAATAGCCCCATGATCTGCGAGGTTTCCCATGGCAAAGGCCATCTGCCAGGCAGGGCAAAGTCAGTTTGCTCCGTGGGCTCCCCTGAGTTGGGGGAGGAGAGGCCCAGGCCCTTGGCTCATGTGCAGAGTTCTGGCTTCCCTGACTAAGAGGAGGGAGGTACCCTGAGTACACCCTTTCCTCTGCTGACCTCTGAGTAACTGTGATTGCAAAACTTGGTCGGGAATGTGCATGCTGACTGCCAGGAACTGGTGGAAACCCTGGGTCCCCTGGATTGTGCGCTTACATTTCCTTAAGACTTTGGATCCAGATGGTGAAACTGGAAAGTGTTTTGCATCTTTCTATACATGATCTCTTATTGTTCTTGTCCTTCTTTTGGATCACCTAAGTCTCTTAGAATTTCATAGTTTAGAACAGCCAGATCTTGGGACTGCAGCAGGAATGATCCACTCTGAGAGTGTCCATGGCCAGGGAAACCTCCTTGATGGGAATCCTTTGGAGAATTTTCTGGGGGCAAACACTGGCCGAAATTTACTTCTAGGAGCATGCGTAAGTGGACACCTGCCTTTGAGCTGGATCTCTGTTTTTGTGGACTCTCTTCTGCATGCAGGGGCTATTGGGGAATGGGTGGGTTGTGGGAGGTGGCAGGGCAAGGCCTGGTAAGGGCACAGTGCACACCTGGGGTGGGTGTGGGGGAGGGTAGCTTGTGCCTGAAGGGTGGGGCTGAAGAGGAGCTCTTTGCCTCAGGAGTGGGGACAAGATTTCCTGCCACAGCTTGGTGGGGAGACTAGGCATTGTTGTCCCTGTTTTCTTCCTTTCTGCTTTGAGAGGCTCAAGACTTTGGGATAAGCCTGACTCATAGGTTCACTGTGGGTAGCGCTTGGTGTCATGCAGCCCAGCCCCATGTTGGTTCTCATTCGGGCAGCACTGTGGGCACAGAGGGATTTGGTTGAACCTCCTCACCCGTCCAGATGTGCATATCGGGCCCTGGCTTGGGGGAAGTGCATCTTCATTCCTGCCCCGTCTACCCACAAGTGTCCATTTCTTTCTCTCATGCTTGGTGGACATAGAAGGAAAGTGTCACTGTGAGGTTAGACCCACTGTCTGATGCAGAGTTTAAAAAATCTACACACAGCTATGGTAGGCATGTGTGCCACTGTGCATGGCAGTCCCCAGCAGGGCAGCCCGTGCAGTGCTGACATCTAGGCATCCAGTCTTGGGCAGGGCTGAGAAGAGGTCCTAGTGGGAGGGTGGCATATGTGTGTTCCCTTCCCGTGCTCAGCCTACATCCAGCCCCCAGCGCCAGCCAGGCTGGACTCATCTGTCCACTGCCTACCTAGAACAAAGGGCACCAGAAACAGCTCCTGGGAAAGTTGTTGGTGACCATCCTGCATACCAGGCTGGGAATGGGAATGGGGTGTCCCAGCCCTCTGTCCTCCAGGAGTCATACCTGACCCTGCTATCTGGGGGCAGTCCCTGGCTGACTGGGCAGTTGCTGACACTGATGCTTGTAGCTCACATTCATGCTCATACTTGGTTTTAAAGCCCAGGACCTGATGCCCATTGAGCTTCTGGGCTCCTCAAGCTTACTCAGCTGGAAAGGTCAGAAATGGGGCTAGAGTTCAGCTTTGATTGGCTTTAGCCAGTGCACTGAGGAATCTGAGAGGGAGGAGGTGACTCTGTAAATGGGACCCCACCTGCTTGGCAGCACTAACTTGGTGACAGGCCAGATGCCTGTGGGTTCCTCGTGGTTCCTGGAGGCGTGTGTAGAGGGTAAACTCTGCTATGTGCAGACAATAGCCCTTTAGTGACCAGGACCCTGTGTTCCCACAGTCTGTCCCCACTTCCTGCTTAAGCAGACACACAGTAAGTGCTAACATCAGCTGGGAGGAGAAGGCTTCTTGGTGCCAGCAGGCTCTAGGTGGCCTTGAAGCGGGACAAGGGTCAGCTGCAGAGGAAGGCGGGGCCAAGGGCTGGGAGTCCTGCTGTGACCGTGGAACAGCGAGGAGCAGGAAGCAGAATGTTTAATGGGCACTCTGGGCCTTGGAGCACCTTCCGAGTTCAGGGTCGGGGACGCCGTGTGTGCCAGAGGAAGGAGTGACAAGAGGGTGCTGGCTACTTCTCAGAAAGGGGCTGCCTGGCCTGGCACTACTTCAATCCTTCATTCTTTGTGCTGGCCCTGCCCAAGACTATCTTGCCCCTGATCTGAATGTGGTAATAGCAGTGGGTCAGGTTGGGTGAGAGGCTTGACAATTTCCCATCAACAAGTCCAGAGAAACTTCCTCTGAAAGCCTTGAGTGAGGTTTTTGAGTCATTGGCAGGTTTTTGAGTCATCTGGACCAACACATCCCCATTCTCCCTGCTGGTTTTGCTTGACTGGGTTAATGAGGCAACAAGGACTTGGAATTTGAATTCCCCGGGATCTCCACACATCAGTGATGTGTCATTCTGGTAGCATCTAAAGCAGGGATTGCCAGTGCAGTGTGTGCCTGAGTCCCCGGAGAGGTTCCCAACAATGAACTTCAACCATGCCAAGTCAGGATCTCTTCAGGGGGTCCGGGGACTTTATTCAGAAACATATCTCCAGTAACACAGCTGCCTGCCCTGGTCAGAGGGACTGGGTCTGTCAGGAATCAGCTGTAAACAAAGGAAGTCAGTACCATTCTTTTAAGCAGAAAGAGAGCTGACAGAGTGCTAACAGAGCCTCTGAGCAGACTCCTAGCACCTATTCTGGCACAAGAATGGAGACCCCACAGGTTCCACCGAGTGCTCAGAACACACCACTGTGCCTCTAGTCCCAACCAGGAAACCACCGTTCTGCTGGTTCAGCTGCTCAGCTTTCTCCTAACATCTTTGCAAGAAGTGGAATCTCTCCAGGAAAACCCAAGTCCCTCCCTAGCTGCAGCAAAGCACAACCCACTGTGCAACTGCTCCCCACGTGCAGATGCCTGGTGCAACCTGAGTCACATGCAGAAGCCCAGATGGGAGGTGTCTGAGGCAGCTGGTGGCAGGGTGAGGAGGCCGGAACAGAGGCCGGCGGAGAGAATGGCATGGTGACCACAGGCAGGTCTATGCGGGGTGGGTTTGTGGACCCAGATTCTGCTCAGATTCCTGGGTTGTTGACTGTGACAGTATGAGGACCAGGCCTGTCACTGCCCAGATCCCAGGCCACTCAGGTGGGATCTGGTGGTCGTTCCTCCTGGTGCAAGTGACCAAACCCTCAGAGTCACTCCTCTGTGCATCACGGCTGTTCAAGTTCTGCTCTAACTAACAGGCTCTGCTCTTCACCCTGTCACTCACTCAGCCCTTCCACCAACGTAAGCCCATCTAGATGTGGATTCATCACAGGCCAGGCCATTTTCCAAAAGGGACGTCTCCTGTCCTTACATTATAAACTTGCTAGTTTTCTGGACCTTATGACTAAATTGTGTGACAGTTTTCCAATGTTCTACATAAGGAGGTCTTTGGCATGTTACCAGCTGGTGGAGATGGGGGTGCTTTTGTGGAACTGCAAAGGGCATCTCTCAGAAGGGGTACAGGACCTGGTATGTCCTCCAGCATCCTGGGGCAGGTGCTTTCAAGCAGGGCTGAGCTGCGCGGCCGTCTGCAGTGGCCCAGGTGATGGGGCTGCCATGGACCATATGTGCACAGGGGGAGAGCTGCAGGAAGGCCAGTTTTGGAATTCACACAGAATGCAGTGCCTTAAACCCAGGATAGGGGAGCCCTGTGGCCTGGTAAAGGAGATAGCTTGAGTGGAATGAACGGGGTGTGCCCTTTGTTCCTCCCCTTCCTTCCAAAGGAACAATTTAAATTTCTATTAGCAATTATTTGTCTATTAAATGCATGACTATTAAGTAAAATGAGTTAAATGAGTAAATAACAATTATTGTTTTTATGAAGAAAAGAGTTGAAGTAAGCTTTAAGGACAGCCTCAATGGGAGGTCACAGGAAGCTTTTGGGGTGCTGAGGGCTCATGACGTTGGTTCTGCTGTCACAGGGGCTCCTCTTCCCAGTCCCTTGCTCGGTTGGTCAGTGAGTCATGTTGGTAGTTGGAAATCCTCCACGGGGGGAATATTAATACCACAATAATTGGCAAATGCTATAAATCAGGGCTCCCCCCGTCCTGGGAAAATTTGTTGTTAACCATTAGGCAGCACAATAGTGCACTTCATGGGTCCCATGTTTTTTTTAGCAGTTTCTCCAAGTTGTTACCAGAGGCCAGGAAATCAGCTTGGGCCTGAGGCAGTTGTACCAAATTCTTATAGCCTCCGGATTCCCCCCTCATAGCCTTCAGATTCCCACCGGTTTCCTTGCTTGCTTTCCTCTGCGTGCTAATGTGGAATGTTCTGTGGACTCACGGTGAAGCCTGGAAATAGAGCAGCCCCCAACTTATGTCTGGTCTAAAGCTGGCCACCCTGTATCCTGTTGTTGCCCCTGCTGCTCACTGGACTCGTGTGGAGCACTGTGGGAAGAGCCACCAGGCCACATGTGGGACAGGTCACACTGGAGTGGGGCCCGAGAAACATCCAATAGCTTTTTTTTTTTTTTTTGAAGAGGGAAAAGGGAATGTTTTTAGAAAGTTAAAACCTACATCCTGTTCCTGATTCCACCAGAGAAGGGACACCACTTATGTGGCTTTCCTTGGGAGGTAAACAAGCCTGGCTGGCCAGTGGACGAGTGTCCTGCCAGGGCGCCAGCTGTTTTCTGGACTGGTGTCCAGGACCAGAGTCCACCAGCACACTCTTGTACAGGGCTACCAGCCTGGCCTCTGGCTCCCTCAGGGACGGGAACTGCACGCCAGGTCTGGAAAGGAAGAACTTCTTTTCTGGAGACAAGATGTGGGCTGGAAGCCAAGTGCTGAGGTCTGAGGGGAATTCAGACATTAATTAGGACAGAGGTTTTTTCAAGTCTGACCATTACCTCCATTCCACAGGGGTTTGTCTAGAGGCTGACTGACTGTAAGGCTTTGTCAGAGCAGGAGAAAAAGACTTTGGGTGAATGTTTCGACCTGGATATGTCTACTGAGTGTATCCTCGGGCAGGTGGTCCTGAATGTGCAGCCAAACACAGACTCCTGAAGGAAAAAGCCACCCCCAACCCCTCCTCTCTCCTGTTCTCCTCTATCCTGATTGCAAGATGTAACTTGCATGTAACGAGAGGGAGCCAGCTTTGAACATTTCTCGTGCTTATTTTCCTTTTGAACAAGGTCAGCCTCAAGTTCAGAGTTTTTAGTTTATTCTTAAAAATGAATGTACATTAAACAAAACAAAACAAAACAAAACAAAAAACCTACCCTCCCCAAATGTTACATACATAACAACAGAGTTGGTGGGTGGCAGAAATCATGAAATTTGAGAAGGTTTGCCATGGAAAACCGGCTGTCCTGACATTGAGGGCTTTGGGGGGAACTGCTTAAAAGCAGGACCCTTGGAACCAGGCCTGGGTTTGAATCCTTCCCTGACCATTTCGGGAAGTCAGTTAAGTTCAGTTTGCCTTAGCTTCCTTATCTGAGAAGTGGAGGTTGGCGGAGGGGATGGCAGCTCATACCACAAGCCCTTGTGAAGGGTAAATGTGTGTGTGCAGTCAGAGCAGTCCTGGGCACAGGACATTTACTGAATAGCTGTTACTGTTGTTCCATGGGAAGGAAATGTGAATGGGGTGATGGGTAGGAAGGAAGGGGTGTTCTGGATGCCAGCATGTGGGGTTTGGGAAGGAACCAGAAGGTGGTCCTGGCTGGCCACGGAGAGGAGGTTCCCTGTACTCAGAGTGGGTGGCAAGTGTGGCTGCAGAAGGTGCGATGGCTGGTGGACATGGTGGAGACATGGTGAGTGACAGACAGGTGAGGTCCTCAGAGCATGGCACCTCCAGTCTCTCAGAACCAATGTCCATGGGCTGAGTTCCTGCAACCTGCAGGCCAGTGGCAATGCACGCTGTGTGTGATGTATCCTTCTCAGATCCGCTGAACCCCTCAGGGTGAGGACTTGTGTCAGCACCTGCTGGGGGAGCACACAGCAGGTAGGCTATGCAGATGAGGGCTTCACAAGGCTCTTGAATACCCTAAGCCAATAACACAGCGACTTACACCAAAGCAAACTGGCATTCTCATTCTTCCTCCTGGCAAGAGGCACTTGAGGAACCACTGATTTATGATTTCCTTTTTCCACCATAATTATAGCTACTCTTTAGTAGCTATACGTCTATAGGATGCCTTCTTATGTGCGTGAGACTTCATGTATGGTCCTTGTCTTAGTCTGTTGGGGCTACTGTAACAAAACACCATATCCTGGGTATCTTATCAACAACAGAAATTTATTTCTCACAAGAAGTCTAAGATCAAGGCAGCAGCATAGTCACATTCCACTGAGGACCTTCTTCCTGAGCTATAGCAACTCCCCTCTTGCTCTGTCCTCACATGATGGGAAGGGCGAGGGAGCTCTGTGGGATCTGTTCTATAAGACCACTGACCCCATTCTTGAGGGTGCCACCCTCATGACCTAATCACCTCCCAAATGCCCTATCTCCTAAACCATCACCTTTGGGGTTACGATTTCCAAGTAGGAACTTGGTAACACACACCTCAGATCAGCAGTCTCACAAATACCTTGGTAGTGGGCCCTGTTATTAGGCTGCTGCAGACAGGACTGTCAAGGCCCCAGGTGTGCAGAGAACTGGGGTGGGAACCTGTCTCTGATCAGATGTAGTTTGGCTTCCAACAATACACTCTCCCAACATAAACTTTCCAGGTCCAATACTTTCCATAAACTATAGCATAGACTCAAGGAAAATATAATTCTTTATTTTATTTATTTTTTAGATAGATAGATGGGGGGGGGCAGTGGCTGAAGAGCCAGAGGGAGAGGGAGGGAGAGAATCCTCAAGCAGATTCCCTGCTGAGCACAGACCCTGGTATGGGGCTCAATCTCACAATCCCAAGACCACAACCTGAGCTGAAATCAAGAGTCAGGTGCTCAACTGATTGAGCCACCCTGAAAATACACTTCTGTAAGGAAGGTAGAAAACATGCAGCTCTAGTCTCCTCAGTTTCACTGGTTGACTTTATGTCACCAGTGGCAATTCAGCTATTGTTTCTTGAAAACCCTGTATCTGGGGCCTTTCTTGGCAAATAGCAGCTTTGGGAATTTTACATCTTTAAGTGTGGCTACTACTTTATATTCCACTGCAGCTTCTCTTTACTCAAGGTCATGGTCATGAAATCAAATAATGATGTATAAGGAATTTTATACTTGATTTATGAACCCATTCAGCTGAATTTCCTGGGCCTCTATTCTCCCAGTAGTCATGAGCAGAAGAGTGAGCAAATTTTATCATCATCAAATCAGAGTTAGTGGCTACAATAATGTCAGGGTCAGAGGAGTCTGTCTGGAGGGAAGGAGTTTGTCCCTAGACCTGGTTCTGAGACACAATTCATGAGCCATTGATGTGCCCTGCCTATCCCTCCACACAAGCCCCATGTGAGAAAAGGGCCCTCCTGCTTTGTTCTGCTTCCTTTTCTTCTCTTACTACCCGATCTTCCAGAAGTGGCTTGCTGAAGAAAATGCTGAACTGCAGAACAGCAGCTGAGTGCCCTTTCAAGTTCTGCATCTAGATCCTGGAGTCGACCCCTCCTCTCCGTCAGCACCCAGGCTTGGAGGAGAGCAAGGACTCTGAAAAACTTTGTGTCTGTCACAGGCCTTACATACACAGTATCAACATGATCACCTGGGTTTATTTCCATTGGAAAAAGAGACTGAGAAGTATCTCTGGGTGCTTTATCAGTGGGAGTGGTCCCTCTCACCTGCTGTCAGAGGGGTAGGACAATTCCCTGCCTATATGACGCTGATGGGCAGGCCAGCCTCACCCTTTCTCCCTTCAGGGAGATGGAAGGTGTCTGCAGAGTGGACAGGCACTCACAGTGAGAGCACAGGCCTGAGGAGTCCTGCGCCTGCCAGAGCCCTTGTCATTTCTCACTTATCTGCTGCTCCCACACATTAAACAAATATTTACTGAGCCTTCTATGAACTAGGCTCATCTGTAGGCCCTAGGAAGAAGGGAATAACCCCCAAATCCCCGTCCAAGTAAAGCTTGTACTTAGTGGGATAGATGGACAACGGAGGTGGTATTTATTTAATGAACACTAAGAGCCAGTGTAATTGTGGGAAGTGAGCAAATCATGCATTCTCAATTTGTTTATTTCTTAAATACAAAACATGCATGTGCATGTGTGCACGCCTGTGTGCGCACACACACACACACACACACACACACACACACACACACAGAGCCTATCTTACTTCCCTGGGCTGTCATTGGGAAATGCTAGGACATAAAGATATTTTCCATGAAAAAAAAAAAAAGCTTTAATTAGAATATAGATAAATAAATAAATACCAGTGTATTTATTCCTGTCTGTCTTTCTTCTGAACTCAATTTCTAGTTGTGTCCTGTTTTGGACTGAGCTGGTCCAGGGGCCTTTATACTGGCTGAGACAGGCCCGAAGAGTCTACATTGCAGACAAACTTAGATATCTTGGTCAATACCAGAATAACAAATGTTACTTTTCTCTTTGCACTTGAAAATATAACGCTAACTTCAGTAAGATCATTTTTCAGAAAACTGAAAGCTGCTATCCGTTGGGAAGACCCTGTTGGTATAAGGAAGCTAGTATTTCCTGCAATGACAAACTGAAGCACCAGCCTCCAAGTGGCTGTATTATCTTTTTGATACAGAAATAGTAGCATTTCAGTTCATGGGAGTCTCTGAGAAGTCACAAATATCCAAGAACATGGTTTTGGACAGTTTTTGAATATGTGGAATGATAGGATCACTTAAATAACATTTATTTTTCAATGATTTGAAGAAATAGGTTTGCTGACCTTATTTTCCAATGGCAAAAGTGTGGAGGAAATCAACATGTTCTTAATTTACATTATTAAGTGTAGAGTTGAGATCAAGGGTCTGAGTGCCCATATTCTGCTCTAGAGAGACACCATGAGAATGTGGGGGTCCATTTGGTAACCTGGAGGTATATCTGTAGAGAGTTCGTGGGGTCATGGATGGCTGGATGAGAGAACTGGGAGAAGAAAGGCTTCCTGGAGGTATGGAGGGTATTGAGAAATTTGAAGGGCTGCCATTGAATGACAAACTAGATTTATTCAGCTTTAAAGAGCTGAGCTAGGACCAACGTGTGGAATTCGTACAGCTACAAACTTGGTCCAATTTTAGAAAGACTGTTTCTCTACTAAAATGACAAAGCAAGAGACAGTTCTATGAGGTGGCGACTTCTAGCAGTATGATGCTTAAGCAGAGGCTGGACCACAGAGGCTGTGAACAAGAGTGTAGCAACAAGATTTCTGCACCCCAAGGCAGACTGCACCAACTGACCTTCAAGAAGCCCTTTGATTTTGAGGTTTATGGCCTTGGCAGCATGGATAGGAAGAGGAGCATGCCTGGAGATTTACCCAGAGCAAATTCTTTATCAGAAACTGCTCCCCTGGATGTAGTAACAAGTCTGAGACCCACTGGACCCAGCTCCAGGTGCAGCACACAGTTGATGCCTCTCAATCCTCTAGGGAACCCATAGGTTGCCTCAGCTTAGTCTCCAGACCCTCTTCCAGGGCCATGGCTCAACCGTCCTATAGTAGGGGGTGACTCATACTGCTGTTCTCTTGCTCCTCTTCACCACAGCCAATCTGTCCAGGAAGTTCTCTCTGCTGCCCTCAGAGACTATTGCACCAAGCTGAGGTAAAAACACCTTTCACACACTCATGTATGTGCCTTCATCTCTCTAGTCAGAACTGGGATCCTGTAGGACACTTTCACTCTCAAGAAACAGTGTCTGGATGGAATTTTTAGCATCTTAGGAATTCACCAGTTACATGACTTTAGAAATATTTTTTTTAGAATTTAGATTTTTAGAATTTTAGAAAATGATGACAAAGAGATCTGATGGGAAAGATAATACCTACTGAATATTTGGCAGGGCCCTGGGTGGGTGATGCTTTTCATTAACATTTGTGACAGGTACACAAGTTGCATGCCACCTGCCGTTTCTCAGATGACTGCATGGCAGTTGAGAAAGGTAAGCTGCCATGTTTAATGAAGCCACTATAGAAAACTGACCCAGGCTTTTCTGTCTAGACAGTTCACTTGTGTTCCTTGACTTCTGACTGATGCCTTTGGTCTACAGAGTAAGGCCTGAATTTCATCACCATTGATGTGTAACACACATCTAAGCTTCCATCTCCCTGAGCACGGCCCAGAGTCTTAAATCCTTAGCTATGAAAATGGTGCCTCCACTGGACTTGAGTTACTCTCCTGCATCATTGACCATAGCTGCCTCTTCCATACTATCACGGGCTGTCCCAGCCTCCTTCCCTGGGTTAGTATGGATGTTCCCAGGTTCTGGATTCCAGGGTTTGGCGCTGGGGTCTGTCAGGAAGTACGTTTTCTTTCAACATAAACTTAGGCAAGGAGTGGGTGGGGCACCACTGAATGGGGTCTTTGTCCTCCTGAAAGCATTATGCAGGGATGAAATCCTGCAGAGGAGGCATGCTGGAGCCGGCCTGGGCAGGAGTTACTGGTCGTGAGGCCAAGTGCAGGCTGGAATCATGATCTGGTTCTCATCAGGTCTCCATGCAGGATGGCTTTGGGAAGAAACAAAAGTTCCGGTGAAGTCTCTGCCTGAAACGGGGCGTGTTCATTTTCATTCCGCTGGTGTTTCTAGGCGGCCTCTTGCTGAGCTTGGCCTTTCTCAGAGCCCTTTCCTTGAGGACCTATTGAACAGAGGGGAAGCAGGCACATGCTTGTAAGGGGACTTGCAGAGCTCAGAGCATCCAGTCTCTGGCTGCCACGGCCTGTAGAAGTTGGCGCTACCCCCAGCCCCTACTCAGACCCGTCGGGGAGATGCAGAGCGTGGGTGCGGTTCGTTTGGAGGGCTGCCGCTTATTCTGTCTTTCCCTGTTAGTTCTATGATTAAATAAATTAAAATCAAATCACAGGAAAAACTGGTAAAATTATTGGTTATTTGCATAGTCCGGGGTCAGCTGGCCCATCCGCTGGAACCACACGGAATGGAGTATCTGTCGAGCTCCCCAGGTTGCTTTTCTCCACTCCTAACTCCATTCCAGACAAGCGGGTGCTTAGTCCCTGTTTCCGGAGTTGAGTGTCATAGACTCTGATTGGGCGGATTGGGTCACGAGTCAAGCCTTAAGTCAGTCTGCTTCTCCAGGGAGATGCTGCATTCTGATTGTCAGGCAGAACCTCATGATTAGTCCAGAAATGGAGGGAGGGTCACGTGGACAGGAGAGGTGGGAGGGAGTCTGACGGGTCTGGTGGGCCCTGCATCGTCAAAGTGCCACACCCATTCGGTGCCTTGCAGTGGAAAAAAGGAGGTGCTTTCATTCCCTGCCTTCCCTGCCTCTGGGTTGCAGGTGGGTGATTATCACGCCTCCAGCCTTTGCTTCGACTCACTGTGGCTACATGGGGTTGGGAATCTGTTGCATGAGCTGGGGCCTTCCGGCTAGAGCCTTGCTTGGTGCAACTGGGGTGTGCTGATTCAGAAAATGAGGGCCTTACTTTCCCTACTAAAGGTCTTAGGAGATCACTTTTGGGGACGGACCTTTCCGTTCTACTTCCGAGAAGTCTCAGGGATGTGACGATTTAGGCTTTGGACACCTGTGCTGTCTGAGAAACCCTGCTGTGAGTGAACCCAAGGACAGCCATCTGACCACTGTAATGTGGCCATGAATCTCTGCTAGTACTAGCCTGCGAAGTTGAAAACATTATTTTCTGGAAAAGAATTTGCCATGCAACAAGCCTGTGAGTACCTACTATCTTCCGGGCCGTGGCTGTTTACTTACTATTTGCAGAATTATGCTCCCCAAATCACTCAGCATTTTGGCCCTTCACCACCTCTGATGGCCTTCTCTTCCTTATACTTCAGGGAACTGCTGGAGACCACATGCCGCCTGGCAAATACGCTGAAGAGACATGGCATCCGTCGAGGGGACCGTGTGGCCATCTACATGCCTGTTTCCCCACTGGCTGTGGCCGCAATGCTGGCCTGTGCCAGGATTGGGGCCGTCCACACCGTGGTCTTTGCTGGCTTCAGTGCAGAGTCCTTGGCTGGGAGGATCAATGATGGTGAGCGTATGCAAGGGAGGGAGAAACCTGGGGGCCCCTGGCCTTTGTTCCTTGGGGCTTGGCCATCAGGGACTTGGGAGTGGAGACAGACATTAATAAAAATCACACAGACAAATGACAGATACCACCAGGGACAAGGACACGGCTGAATGAGCATTTGTTCTGTGAGCTGAAATCTGATGGCATTGGATTAATCAGGTGAAAAAGGAAAGGAAGATTTCAGCTGAAGGGAACAGCGTATGTCTCTGCTGCTTCGTGGGAGGAGCACAACTCATGTAAGCTCTTGGAGGGGACTGGCATGGCTGTGGTGGAAGGAAGAAATGTGTAGGGCGACAAGAGGTTGGGGATGTATGGGTAATGTCTCCCAGGTCAACAGTTAGAAGTCTTCCATCATGAGGAAGGATGGGGCAGACCATTTCCAGAGGCCCGAGTCAGGTGTGGGGGCTTGTGGTGCATCTTTAAGGATTTCTATCTGCAGGTAGGTCAGGGTCTCCTGAACAGTGTCCAGGACAATGTTGTCTCCCTCCTTTTTCTGGTGTGGGAGGGCTGAGTGTCTGGATGGTGACCCCATGTCTGCAAGGTCTGACCCTTGCTCAGTGAGATCCTAGAGAGATCCCTGAGCTGGCTCACCAAGAAGGATGCATGGGGGGCGGCCACTGGGAGTTCTTTGTGTCTCACTGAAGACTTGCCTTTGGCTAGTGAACAGAGTTCAAGGGCAGAGTTCTGACCTAGACCCTAGCTGACCACCTTCTTTAGGAGGGACTGAGAAGCCTTTCCACGCCCTTTCTACGTCTCTCCCACCACTTTCAAGGGTTGGTGCTGTCACTCATTTCTCCTTCTCTCTCTCAACTCTGTAGCACCTACCATGTGCCAGGTACTGTTCTAAGCACTTTGCAAAAGTCATCTCCTTTAATTTAACTAAACTAGTCTTCATAAATATGATAGGCAATAATACTCTATTTCTCCCTTCCCCAATTTTTATTACTATTATAACCATCTTTAAGTATATAGGTCAGTGGCATTAAGCACATTCATAGTGTTGTGCAACCATCATCACTGTCTATTCCAGACCCTTTTTATTACACCAAATGGACATCTCATAACCATTAAGCAGGCACTCCCTGTTTCCCCCTCCATCCAGCTTCTGAGCAACCACTGATCTGCTTTCTGTGTCAGAGATTTGCCTATTCTGGGTAATTCATAGAATGAATTCATGTGATACATCACCTTTTGTATATGACTTCTATGACCACTCACAGTGTTTTCAAGGTTCATCCATGTTGTAGCATGTATCATTGTTTCATTTCCTTTTCTATGAATAAAATTTTACTGTGCGGGTATACCATGTTTTGTTTATCCATTCATCTGTTGGTGGACATTTGACTTGTTAACACATCTTGGCTATTTTGAATAGAGTTGCTGTGAACATTTACAAGAACACCTTCTTCCAATTTTTCATGCATATACCTAGGCATGGAATTGCTGGAATACATGGTAAATATGTATTTAACTTAGTGAGGAACTGCAAACTGTTTTCCAAAGTTGCCGCTCTGTTTTACATTCCCAGCAGCAATGTATGAGGTTACCAGTTTCTCTGAATCCTGGTCAGCCTTTGTTTCACTTAAAAAAAAAATTATAACCATCCAATGTGTACAAAGTAATATTTCATTGTGGATTTGATTGCCTTTCTAATGACTAACATCATTGAGCATCTTTTCATGTGCTTCTCCCTTTGTATGTCTTAGGAGAAATGTCTACATAAGCTCTTTGTCCATTTTTTAAATTATTGTTGGTGTTTTGGTTGGTTGAGTTGTAAGAGTTATCTTTATGTTCTGGATGCTAAACCTTTATTAGATTTATCATTTACAATTATTTCTCCCATTCTGTGGGTTGTCTTTTCACTCTCTCAATAGTGTCCTTTGATGTATAAAAGTTTTTAATCGTGATAAAGTCTGGATCATCCATTTTTTTTCTTTCGCTTGTGATTTTGGTGTATTATTTAAGAATCTATTGATAACTCCAGGGTGATGAAGATTTGCCTCCCTGTTTTCTTCCAAGAATTTTCTAGTCTTAGCTTTTACTAGGTCTTTGATCCATTTTGAGTTAATTTTTGTATATAGTGTGAGGTTCAACTTCATTCTTTTGCCAGTGGTAACCAGTGGTACCAGCACCATTTGTTGAAGAGACTGTTTTTTTTCCCCCTTATCGAATGACCTTGGCACTTTGTCAAAACTAATTTGCCCTATATGTTGAGGCATATTGCTGGGCTCTGTATTTGATTCCAATGATCTGTATATCTGTCCTTGATTTTCTTTTTTTTAAAGATTTTATTTATTTATTTGACAGAGAGAGATCACAAGTAGGCAGAGAGGCAGACAGAGAGAGAGGGAGAAGCAGGCTCCCTGCTGAGCAGAGAACCCATGTCCTTGATTTTTCATGTTGCCAAACCGCTCTTTTCATTCCAGGAATAAATCCCTCTTGGTCATGATGCATAATCCTGTTAATATGCTACTGGCTATAGTTTGCTAACACTTTGTTGAGGATTTTTGCATCAGTATTCATGAAGCGTATTGGTCTATAGTTTTGTTATTTTTCCTGTGATGTGTTCATCTGGCTTTGGTATCAGGGTAGTGCTGGCCATATAGAATTACTTAGAATGTATTTCCTTCTGTATAGTGTTTGGGCAGAGTTTGAGGAAGATTGATGTTGATTTGTCTTTAAATATTTGGTAGAATTCACCAGTGAGAACCATCTGGTCCTGGGCTATTCTTTGTTGGGAGCTTCTGTTTTTGAAGATGAGGAAACTGAGGCACAGAGAGGTTAAGTGACTTGCCTAAGGTCACATTGCTGGTTAGTGACAGAGCCAGTATTTGAACCCAGGCATTCTGCCACCAGAGATCATGCTTTAACATTACACTAGGCTGGGCCACCTCGATGGCTCAGTCAGCTAAGTGTCTGCCTTCAGCTCAAGTCATGATTTCAGGGTCCTGGGATTGAGCCCCACATTGGACTCCCTGCTCAGCGGGGAGCCTGCTTCTTCCTCTCCTCCCTACTTGTGCTTTCTCTTGTTAGCTCTGTCACTATCTCTGCCTCTTTCTCTCAAGTAAATAAATAAAATCTTAAAAAAAAACCCCACACATTACACTAGGCTGATCCTTTCCTTTGCTGAGGATATTATTATGGTTGCCAAGTGTTTCTGTTAAGATTGTTTAAAACAAGCTCAAAGCATTGGGCCCTGGAGATTTAGTAGCTGGATCCTGGAACAGGTCTCAGAACGTCAGGAATCCTATACAACAAGGCCACAGAAGGACAGGGGCCAGGTCAGTTCTGAGGCCTCAGAAGATGAAACTGCTATAATTTTCTTTATACTTTGCCATTAAGAGATTCTTACCCAACACCTACACCATCCACATCCAGCTATTCAGGTGTCAGTCCATGGCAAAACTCTATTAGGACAGGTGTTTGCCTCCTCTTGGGCCAGTAAGAGGAGTGTCTGGTTAATTATTGCTGTGTAACAAACTACTCCGAAACTTCGTGCTTAGAACAATAAATTGTATTATTTCATGATTTTGTGAGGGCAAGAATCAGATGGGCTTTGTGGGAATGTCTTTTCTCTGCTCCATGATATCTGGGATGCAGGCTGGGTTGGCTTGCATAGTTGGGGGCTGCGAAGCATCTCGTTTCATGTGGCCTCTTTGCATGACCAGGTCGTGTAACCTCAGGCAGTCAGACTGTTGCATGGCGGCTCACGGTTTCTCTTGGATGGAAGTAGAAAGTGCCCTAAAGGCCAGGTTCAGAATACACATAGCATCATTTTTATTACTCCATTGGTCCAACCAGTCTGGCCATTCCAAATTCAAGGTGGGGGACACCAACACCCTATTTCTCCTTGAGAAGTAGTATGAGACCAGGTGGAAAAATTTTCAGCTCTCTTTAATCCGTCACTGGGGGTCGGGGGTGGGAGTGTTAGCATGGCCACCAGGGTCTCATCATGAGCTAGGTGGCCATTCAGTCAATATGTTCTATTTTAGAGTTTCTGTCCTGTGGTCTGGCCTCCAGACTCTATCCACTCCTCTTTCCTTTATATTCCCTCTTGCTTTAGGATGAATTAGGAGTGGAAAAAGAGTGTAGTATGGTGGGAAGGGTGGAGGGCAGAATGATTCTGAGAGGCTGTGGGGGAGGAACAAGTAATGGCCCCCACATATGTCTGCACCATAATCCCCCCAAACCTGGGAATATGTTACTTAACACATCAAAAGGGCTTGGCAAATGGGATGAGCACTAAAATGGTGAGATTATCCAGGTGGGCCCAATCTAAAAACGTAAGCCCTGGAAAGCAGAGAACTTTCTTTAGCTGGAGGCAGAGGACATGTGGCAGAATGGGAGGTGAAAGCATGAGAAGGACTTGATCTGCCTTTGTTGGCTTTGAAGATAAAGGACATCATAAGCCAGGGGATGTAGGTGGCTCTAAAGGCCAAGAACTACTGTTGGCTGACAGCATGAAAAATGAGGGAAATGGGGACCTCAGTCTTGAAGTTATATGGAGCTGAGTTCTGCAACACCCTGAATAGCCCAGAAGCAGAGTCTCCTCCAGAGCTCCCAGTTAAGAGCTTTCTTCCCTCATATGTTGATTTTGGGCATGAGATTTCAAGAAAAGAACCCTGGCAAGCTCACTGGACTAGAGAACTGTGAACTAAAATATGGGTTTTCCGAGCCACTAAGTTTGTGGTAATTGGCTATAGGAGCAGTAAAAAAGGAAGACAGATGCTAATACCTGCTCAAAACCCAGGGAGGTAAAAATCAAAGCTTCCCAGATAAAGTGTCATGCTGATCTGGCCTGTGCCCTGATGCTGTGCACAAACCCTGTACCCATCACCGAACTTCGGGGGAAACCACAGAGTGAGACATGTCCCCAAGCACCTCCTAGAGACTAGGCATGCGGTGCAGGTTCCTGCTTGGATGGGAAGCCTCCAACAAATGAGAGCCAGGAGCAAGGCATGTGCCATGGTTGGCTGTGGAGGAGCTATAATCCACATAATGCACCTGGGATGGATAGGGACCACTGCTTTCCCCAGGGGGTCCTGATTTTTCTTTGTCTCTCATCCCCTTGAGGCCAGGTTCTTTCTACCTGCTGGATCATCTCCCTTCCTGCCCGATAGGGAGTTGACCTGGACCAATCTCAGCACCCAGGATGTAGGCCAGGGTGATCTCTGATGGGCTCCACCCAACTGATTTTGTTTCCCCAGGGTGACCAATGGCCAGGTCTGAGGAGCAAAGAATGTGCCGCTGGGGTCCCCTGCTGTGCAGAGTTGGATGACACTTTCCTGGGTTCCTCAAGGCCTCTAGAGTACTTCTCTGATCCTTGGGTGACCCAGCCAAGGGCTAAGAGAATTCTTAGGTGGCTCTCAAGGTCATGTCATCTCTAGGGCCCTTGGGATGAAGAAAGAAGGAGTGTGTTGCTAGAGGACAGAAAAGCTGAAGGAAATGATGCCTCTGTCAGGGCTGCCACAGAAGTAGACCCTGAGATGAGCATCCAGGGGTAGCCAGTTCATTTGGGAGGTGGTCCTGGGAAGCAATCTAGGGTGCTGGGGAGTGGGGCTGGGAAGAGGAATCCAGTAGACCAGCTTCCACAGCGGGTGCCTAGAGCTCAGTCCCCTAGAGAGCCCTGGAAGGTGATAGAACCACATGGGGATGGGCCTCTGGGGGAGTGAGGGAGTTGGACTATTTATACTCCAACCCATGAATCATTGGTGGAAGGCTGCTGCGGTTGGGGCAATCCTTGGTGCTTCTGCCTGTGGCTTTGGAAGAAGTCCTTGGTACAGAGTGATAAAAAGTCTGAGGATGTGTGGGTCCCTGCTGGTCAGTACTAAAACTGGGTATTTGTTTTGGGCTCTTCCATTAGGGGCCAGTTAGAGCATAGCCCACTGCAGCCTTGATTCCTCTGGGTCATCCCAGGTTGGGGCACGATATGGGAGCTCATTCCTTTGTCTGTGGTTCTGAGGCCCAGTTTGTGTCTGTATCCTGCTCAGGGCCTTACCCTTGGTCTGCTATGGAAGGTTCAGTCTTCCCATCCTTGCCCTGAGCCTGGTCAAGCCTAGCCAGGTCATTGAATAGCAGGTGTGGAGCCTGGAGGGCCATCTGCTAAAGGCAAGGGTGGGGGCCTGTAACTCCTGGCACCCACTGGGAGTGTGGCCTCTGTTTCTGGCATTGAAACTTCTTGACCCTGGACAGGACAGGGGCCACACAGGACACATTGGGGCTTGATCTCTGGCTGCCCAGTTTTCTTGGTCTCTGCATCTTGGTGTTGCTTTGCCACCATGGTGGCTGTGGCTGAGGATGGTGTGATGGCCCCTCACCTGGGAAAGCCCCCCAGGGTATGGCAGGGACTGATGTAAGTCTCACCCTTAGAGCTGTGAAAAGGCCTGGTACTTCTGCACTCAGCCAAAGAATGCAAAGCAGCCAGATCCCCCCATTTTGTGGACTCTTTTGCTCAAGAATGGACTTTGTCTATCACATGTTCAGGCCTGGACTGTGTGGCTCTCAGCCTGAGCTGTGAAGCTCAGAGTGGGAAGGAAACTGACCAGAAATCTCTGTTTGTATGCATTAGCCAAGTGCAAGGTAGTCATCACCTTCAACCAAGGACTCCGGGGAGGGCGCGTGGTAGAGCTGAAGAAGATCGTGGATGAAGCTGTGAAGCACTGCCCAACCGTCCAGCACGTCCTGGTGGCTCACAGGACAGATAACAAGGTCCACATGGGGCATCAGGACATCCCCCTTGAGCAGGTGTGTTTGCTTTGCTCTGTACAGTTGGAGGAAGAGGGGTAATTATTGGGTACACTGGGTCTGAGTTCAACCCAAGTTGAAAACTGTGGTTTTCAACCTGGGTCCCCTAAATGTGCTCAGGGTTCTCCAGTGGTATCTGATGGATTTATATTGTGGTTGGGAAACTGGAACTCAGATGCAACAAACATACTGAAACAGTGTAACAGAAATGACTGGATCCTTCCATTTGTGTTCCCTGCATCTGGAGTTGAACTAAGGTAGGATAGAAAAGGCAAACTGAACCCAGTCTGCCAAGTCCTTTAGCCATCAGGTGAGAGGTGTTTTCAGAGAGGGTGAATGGGGGCAGAGGTTAACTTCCCTGAATGGGACTGTGTATGTCTTCCCCCTTGCAGGAAATGGCCAAGGAGGACCCTGTGTGCGCCCCAGAGAGCATGGGCAGTGAGGACATGCTCTTCTTGCTGTATACTTCGGGGAGCACTGGGACCCCCAAGGGACTCGTCCACACCCAGGCGGGCTACCTGCTCTATGCCGCCCTGACACACCGGGTATGTGCCTTGTTGGGGGACGCTGAGGGTGCGAGGAGTCATGCCTTTGTGGCTGGGCTCTGGGTAGGGGAACTTCAGAGCCTGGGTTAGGGCTAGAACTCCTGCTATAACCTAGTGCCTGTATGTGTGAGGGGCTAACGTTTCTCCTAGTATGTTCAGGAGCGGGGTGCTCTAAGTTGTGGCACTGGCACTGTGCACGGGTGGGTGTGGGGCCTGAATTTCTGTGCTCGTTGGAAGAGTCCAGGTCTCTAATCTGAGGCTCACTGCTGGCCTTTAGCCCCTTTGTCCCTGTGTCCTTGCCATTGTTTGGTCTGGAGAAGTCTGGCTCTCCCCAGGCCCAACGTGCTCCTTTTGCTACAGCTGTGTTCTGATGCTCAGGGGCCCAGGTGTAAGCACCTAAAGGCCCTCCTGGGCCCCTTCATCCATACAAAATGTCAAAAATCATATTTTACAACTGAGTTGGTATAGAGATGGATATGTTACTTTTACATATTAAATGTCTACTTCTACTTAGTAGATCTTTTTTTTTTTTTTTTCTTTTTTTTCTGGTGTTTAAAGAAAGTAAAACATTTTCATATGCCCTTAAGGGTATTCTGGGTTTGGATCACTGGGGCCACATTTTAAAAGTAAAATTAGAAAAAAGATTTACTTTTCTTAAGGAAACCTAAGTCCATTATATGGGAATTGTGTTACAGTGGACCATCCTTTAGGGCCTATAAAGAAGATGGTGTGACAAGCTTTTATTCTCATAAATGCATTTAAAAAAAAACAGGCCTGATTTGAATGTGGGTGGGTTGGGGGGAGTTTGTGGTTTAATGGGCATCCCTGATCACTTGAGGAATAGTTGACACTTCCTAGGGAGGATTTGGTTTCAAGATAGTGTTTATGGACCTGACTGCTGCAAAAGGTGAAACTCTGCTCTAGCTGGTATCAGCAGCAAAGGGAAGTGACTGGCCTGGTGACCAGAAAGCCCAGGCTCATCCAAGAAGGGCTCAGACATTGGTCCTGGGTGGTAGTGTCTTTCCTTCCTTGGCCCCCTTCCTCTGTCCTGACCACATTCCTCCCCAGGGGCTGGAGAGAGCCTCCTAGCCCCAGCAAAGTCCAGGCCCCCATTTGGACCCAATCACTGTGGCTGGGGGTGGGGGAGGAAGGTACTGATTGGCCAGGGTTATTCACACAGGAGGTGAATCTCATGAAATGAGTGTGGCAAGCAGCGGGGGCTGGGAGGCAGGTAGCAGGCATGCACACTGCACATGACACAGTCTCTGAGTGGCAATGTACTGGTCCCACTGGCAGCCATCCACACCCAGGGCTAACAATGTTGAAAGTGAGCCCGCATGGTGGATGTGGTACAGAACCAGGCAGAGCAGACGAGGTATTACTTGAGCCCAAATGAATAATAAAACAGTTGTCTTCTGCTTCCTGGGTGACCTTGAACATGCCACAGAACCTTCTTGACCTTAGTGTTCTCTGGAAAACCCCACCTTTCCTCAGCTTTCGGTGGGGGTGTTGGAAAGACTGATACATCATGTAAATAAAAATACCTTGGAAAATATAACTACTAAGAGCAAATACCAAGAACTTCACAGAGTAGATCAAATTGTTTCCACCAGTTTACAATAAAGTTAACATTAGGGAAGCTGTAAATGTGGTGAGAGATTCTTTTTTGTGTTTTCCAATTGTTACCAGAACCCAGTCTATATGAGCACAAGAAATCAGGGTATAGGTATCTTTTGAATTTCTCTTCAATAAGAGTTTGTTTTTTTTTTTTGAAGCATTAGGAATAGAAACTTTCGGCCTTTTGTAGATGAAAGCATGAACACATGTAAAGGACATTAGGACTGTTGGTTCTTCAGGGAAAAGGATAGTTGGTTAGGGTTAGGGTTAGGGTTAGGGTTAAGGTTAGGGTTGGGAACTCAGGGTTGCCTGCTGGGCCCTTTGGAGCATGGCTGGCCCCAGGCACTTGTTCCTTTTTCCAGAACTGTGGGGAGAGCTATCTCCAGCCCCAGGGAAGAGTTGGAAGTTTGGGTCCAAGTTGTGCTAAAAATCCTTTCAGTACCAGAATGCTATGGGGCTTTGGGGGTCAGTATCCTGATTCTCCACGGTAGTGAAATCACAGTCCTCCTTGAAAGAGTCATCCCTCCCTCTTGGGTCACAGCTGCACAGGGCCCAGGCTGTCTCAAGACCACTGTGCTATATGCAGACTTCTGGAGAATCTCACTGTTCATTGGGGACAGCAAGAAACTGGGTCACTCACCTGAAGATTTAAAAGATAATATTTTCATTGGAAAACAGAATACAGAGTAGAATCCAGAAAACCACCAAATCAACTGTGTGGCTTCATGAATTATGAAAAGGCAAACCCCAGTTTGGTCACAGAAGCCCTTCCTCCCTGTCTGACCACAGCCCCTCCCTGGATCCTGACTGGTAGTGTCATGGTCCTCTGTTTCCCGTCTTCTAGCTTTGTCACCCAGCATGTGTCCCCTGATCCTGTAGCTTACTCTTGCCCGCTGATGCTTCTTTGAGATGTCTTTTAAGCCTTTTTTAACCTGTTGGTTCTCTATCCCTTCCATTTCCTTACACTTTTCTGTGGTACCCAGCAGTTTTATCCCTCTGTCCTCTGTGTTTCCTGAAAAGGGGCATTCAGATCTAGGCTCTGGTGGGACCCTGTGGCAAGAATACAGGAGACACATAGTCTCTCTGCTCAGGCTCTCAGAAGCTGATGATGCTTGAGGCATTTCTTGGTCTTTTTGGCTTTCATGGTTTTTTTTTTTTTTTTTTTTACAATTTTTAAGGGATCTAAGAAGATTGTGGTATAACTAATGCAGGGTGCCCTTATTTTAGACTTATAACTAGATGAGGTTTTACCTGTGGGTACACTTGTGGCTACCCCCTGCATCCAGATGTGGGGTTTCTCCAGCTCTTAAAGGCACTGACACCCCCCCCCCCCCAAGCCACCCCAGCAGGGCCGGCACTTGCACGATCTCCAGCATATAGATTAGCTTTGGTTGGCTGAGGCTCACGCAACATACACCTGGAGTCTGGCTTCTTTCACTGTCACCTGTGAGAGTCGGCATGTTGTGGGTGACAGTAATTCTGTCTTGTCACTGCCATAGCTGCACGGAGCCCCAGCAATGCACTTGTGGCTGCAGGGGGTAGCCACAAGTGTACCCACAGGTAAAACCTCATCTAGTTATAAGTCTAAAATAAGGGCACCCTGCGTTAGTTATACCACAATCTTCTTAGATCCCTTAAAAATTGTGTAAAAAAAAAAAACAAAAAAAACATGAAAGCCAAAAAGACCAAAAAATGCCTCAAGCATCATCAGCTTCTGAGAGCCTGAGCAGAGAGACTATGTGTCTCCTGTATTCTTGCTCTTGGTAGCCTTAGGCACAGCTGTGTTTTGCATTTACAGAACAGTGTTATTGACCTGTGGGAATGTGGTGTGACAGGCTCCTGATGGCCTCTCCTATTTCTGCAGCTTGTGTTTGACTATCGGCCAGGCGACGTCTTTGGCTGTGTGGCCGACATTGGCTGGATCACAGGACACAGCTATGTGGTGTATGGACCCCTGTGCAACGGAGCAACCAGTGTCCTTTTTGAGAGTACTCCGGTTTACCCTGATGCTGGTGAGGACTGGGGATGCACACAGGGTCCCCCCGAGGGAGCTGGAGGAAGGAGAAGTTCACAGGAGGGTGGAGTAGAGGTCTTTGCTCTGGCCTGGCTGTGGTCCTTGTGGTTCTGTGGCATAGCTGCTGAGTTCTTCGCCCTGTGAGGTGGGCTGGGGCTAGGGGGTGGTGTCTGAAGTAGGATCAGATAAGTCATAGATTTGTCACTGAAAGCCATCTCAAGACAGCCCACTCCAGCGTTCCTGTCCCCCTAGCAAACTGGGTGCCTTGAGCCATCCCCTTAGCACTGTTCCTCTCTCCTCTCTGGCCACCTGACCAGATCCAGCTCTTCTCAACTCCCAGGCCAGCTGCCAACCTCCCATTACCCCAGACAGAGGGGACTTTCTCCAGCTCTGTGCCAGTGCTCTCTGTCAGACAACATTGCCTGTGGCCTGGAGCCACGTTCGTGAATGGAGATCACTTTGAGGACCCACATCTTGCTCACCTTAGTATCTTCCTCCAAGGCAGCACAAAACCCCAAGAATTTGTTGTAATGCCATGGAATGGTGTTGGCTCTGCCAGAAGGCTCTTGCCAAACCCTCCACGGTGCTAACAGTGATGTGTGTGGAACTTCTTTGTCACCTCTCCTGCTCCTCTCTAGCCTCCTGATGGGCTAGGATGCACTCTTAGATAAATGTGCAGGCCATCTTAGGTGTGATCTCGGGCATGTCACTTCAGCCCCTCGAAGCTCTGCTCACTCCGTGTGTAGAGCTGTGGTAGCTAGTTGTGGGGGATTGTGGGGAACCAGGTGAGTGGGTGCTGGAGAATTGCCCTGCTCCCCAGGGCTCACTCAGTGGTGGCCGCCGTTGTGCCAGGGGAAGCACCAGTCACCCCCTTAGAGACCATTTCGGTGTAACTGAACACAAGTTCTATGTCAGTACGACATGGGTTATTTTTAAAATTCACAGTGATACCTCTTTGAACCGATCCTTGCTATATCTTTTGGGTTACACTCTGTGAATGCAGCCATCCAGAGTCAGATAGAGGCTGTTGCCAAATGTGCCGGCCCTGGATGTGGGGTATGCTGGGAGATGATTGCCACGGGGAGCACCTTCTCAGAGGGCTCCCTTCCCATCCCATCGATGGGTCGTTAGGATTCCATTTCTGTAGAACACAGGTATTTGCCTGTATCCAGGGCACAGTAACTGTTGACTGATTTCTAAATAAGTTAATTAATTTGTGGTGGGCTCAGACTGACAGTGAACTTGGGCCCTTCTGTAGGTCGATACTGGGAGACGGTGCAGAGGTTAAAGATCAATCAGTTCTATGGGGCCCCGACGGCTGTCCGGCTATTGTTGAAATACGGCGACTCCTGGGTGAAGAAGTATGACCGCTCTTCCCTGAGGACCCTGGGGTCAGGTGAGTGGCCCACCACAGGGCAGAGCCAGTGCAGGCTTCCAGAAGGCTGTGTGGCTGTGTCTGTGGTGAATTCAAACAGTGCCAGGCTAAATAGGAAACAGATGTCCCTGCCTGTAAGCAGCTTCCTGGAGGCCCTGGCTGATTGTGGCCTGGGGCACAACATTCCAGACGTTTCTGTGCTTCATCTTTATTATGAAAACCTGGTAAAGAAGCTCAAGCCCTTCTTTAGTGGCCACATGGGATTGCAGGGGAATTGAGGGGAATTGGCTGTGGGTCACGAAGGTGCTCCCCTGTGCTGGGGGCCGACAGCCCCCAAGGAATGTGGTAAGCACACTGTGCTGTGTGCTGTTCTTGCTGTAGATATTTCCAAAGCACAGGGTTGCGAGATCCAAGATTATCTCTGTTCATGATTTTGATAGGGGTGGCCAGGCCCCATGAACGCGTTTGGAAGGAGGATGTGGGGTTAGTTCAGGTGATATGGGTGAGGTGGAGGGTACCCAAAAGCCCTTTCTGTCTCCTTTTCCTGACTCCTGTCATTTCTGCCCCTACACATGCTGTCAGTAGGGGAACAGGGCAGGGAGGCCCTCTGTGCTCCTTCGGTGAATACTTGGATCCGCTCAGTGGTTTCTCATGTCGGAAGCGTGTGGGGCAGGTCCCACCAGGGATATGGCTTGCTGCCAATTCATCCATGGGCAAGGGAGCTCAGGAAAGCATGTGTATGTCACTCAGCAGTGACGAACATAGGCAGCACTGTTGCATGCCTTAGGCCCTGGTTCACTCTGTTCCCCTTGCCTGTGCCTCACTGCCCCTCCCCACCTCTGGGGATTCCATCCTTCTTTCAAGGCCCTCCTCTGTGCCCCTTCTTCCATGGAGTTCCATAGCTGCTCTGGACCTCAGGCTCTCTGCTCTCGGATAGATCTGTATTCTGCGCTTGGATATCTGTTCTCCTGCTGACTGACTGGGTGGTCAGCTCCCCAAAGTCACAGCCATCTGTGTCCTCAGCACCCTACTGTGAGTCAGTGAAAGTGAGTGAGAGCTGACTGTTCACTGCAAAGCTGAGGGGCAGGCCCAGGAGCAGAAGGCCCAAATGTTGTTCTGAGGGCTCAGTACCCAGATGCTGGCATGTCCAGGGCAGTTACTACCCAGCAGGGCAGCTTCCTGCCCAGGACGACCTGTGTCCTTACCTGGAAGATGTGTTTTCATGGGCTCAGCTCTCCCCTACTAAGGGCCTGCCTTGTGGTTGGGGTCAGTTGGTATCTGGATGACCAAGTACTTGGAATTTTCCTGGTGGAGTCAGCAGAGTTTTGGCTATTTTCTATGTGGTGGTGAGTCTGAGATGCCTCTCTTGGCACATTCTCTCTGTGGAGGGTGAACTCTGCATGTCTTGAAGGGAGTCATGTGGTTGGAGAAGACCTACCCTCCAGCGCCAGGGCTATGAGGTGCTCCTGCACTCTGAGCCTGGCAGTGCTTGGGGCCCGAGGGCAGGTGGAGGGCCACAGAAACTCAGACCCTCCAGGTGTCATCTGCAGACTACCTAAGTGGGTCCAGGAGCTGGGTCAGGTTAGTGGTGAAGGGAGGTTTGACTTTCCATCCTAGTTTAAAGCTGCCTCATCCAGGCATCCCCTTAGCCAGACAGGCTTCTGGGGTCCTCACTCCGTAAGTGACCAGACCCACTTCCTCTCCTGGACCAGGCATGGAGCAGCTCTGCACCAGGGAGCACACACGGAGCCTTCTCCAGACTGTATTTTGCTGGTGTTGTGGGCACATTCCTGCCACATAAACAGCGCCGAGAGGAGAGTCCTACAGGGGTTCCCTTGGGACCTGGTTGTTACTAAGTAGTGCCGGCAGGTAGACAAAGAGCACTGGGCATCTGCTCACATGGGAGGAATGTGGACCAGTAAGCTGCATGCTTGGCCAGGGCCCATGTGGTGCTGTCCCCCACTGAGGCTCCGCAGCTCTGGCTGCTTCCCGACATCTGAATTAGCCCTAACAGCACACCATGCTGCAGGTGAATTGACTTCATTTAATCCTACCAGTCAGCAGAACCCAGCTTCCTCAGGACTTTTACCCCAAGATTTGCTTTACACTTTTTTTTAACTTTTAATTTCACAAGTGACACATAGCTATCCTCTTGTTGAGAAAAAGAAACAATTGGAACATTGTCACGCATGACGTCCTTGGTGAGCATGGCTCCAGGCAACCCTGCTGCTTGTGCCTCTTCTGAGCCCTTCTGCCCAGTCACGTTCCTGTAAGAGACACAGCATGGTTCTAAGATGTCTGCTTTCATGTAAACATGATCTTACTGTGCTCTTGTCCTAGTGTGTATTTTAACTCAGCAACATGCAGTTTTCCCCACCACTCTGCTTTGTGAAAACTTGATTTTACCCTGGAGTGGGGGCTGCCATGGGTGTGGTCTGGTGGTCTTGCCCCTGTGGTTGGAGATCTGGGCTGCTGGCAGTTTCTCAGTGTACCTCATGGCAGCCTCTTAACCTCCTCGTGGGTGTGGGTGAGTGCGGGAGTAATGTGCCCCCATGTGACCAGCACGGGAGCCCCTGGCCAGGTCAGGCATCGTGGGTGGTCCTGAGCAAGAGGCAACCAGAGTGGGAGTGTTTCACTGTTCTAGCAGCGGTATGTGTACGCTGGTCAATTCTGGCTGAGTGTCAGTCTTATATGGCTGTTTCATTAGGGTCATAGCTTAGCCACTGGGGCTGCACCACTGACTGGGTGGCTTATAAACAACATGAATTTATCTCTCACAGTTATGGGGGCTGGGAAGTCCCAAATCAAAGTGCCAGTATGATTGTCTTCTGGGGACGGCCCTCTTCCTGGGTTTATAGATGGAGCCTTTTCCCTGTGTCCTCACGTGAGTGAGGGGAAGAGGGAGGTCTGTGTGGTCTGTTTTGTAAGAACGCTAACCTTGTTCCAGAGGGCTTCATGACCTCCCAAAGGCCTTACCTCCCAATACTATCATCTTTGGGGGTTAAGATGTCAACATATGAAGTCTTGGGTGGGGGCACACACCTGGAGGTTACAGTGGGTAGACACTGAGAAGTTGGGTTGTAGAGTCCTAGGGTAGAAACCCGTTTGTGTGTGTGTGGGGACATATATACATAGCGGTTGTTATACACACAGTTGACCTTTGAACCACATGTGCTTGAACTGTGTGGGCCCTACTTACACATGGATTTTTTTCCAATAAATGCAGTATAGGACTGTAAATGTATTTTCTTTATGATTTTCTTAAATTTTTCAAAGATTTATTTATTTGAGAGAGAGAGAGAGAGAACAAGAAAGGGAACATAAGCAGGGGGAGTGGGAGAGGGAGAAGCAGGATTCCTACTCAGCAGAGAGCCCGATGTGGGGTTTGAACCCTGGACTCCGGGATCATGACCCAAGCCAAAGGCAGACTCTTAACGACTGAGCCACCCAGGCACCCCTCTTTATGATTTTCTTAATTTTTTTTTCCTTATCTTCGTAAGAATACAGTATGTTGATACATACAGCATACAAAATGTAGGGTAAATGTTTATGTTATTGGTGAGGCTTCTGGTCAACAGCAGGCTCTCAGTAGTTAAGTTTTACTTAACTTAGTTATATACAAATAAAGTCCCAGTTATACTCAGATTTTTGGCTGCCTAAGATGCTGGCACCCCAACCCCTGTGGTGTTCAACCACCAACTGTGTACATGTATCTAAAGCCACCACCCAGATAAAGCCTTAGAAATTTCCAGACCCCAGAACATTCCCTTACGGCCCCTCCCAGTCAGTAACCACTCCCCCCCCCACACACCCACCTTTTGACCATGCCACCAAGGGACTGATGCGCTTGTCATTGAACTTTGCGCAGCAGGGTTCAGGCGGCTTATGCGGCTCCTGCGCCTGCAGGGCTGCAACTATCTGGCCAGCCCTGCTGAGTGCGGCTGCCGTTCTGTTCTTGTTCTCTCGCGTTGAGTATCTCGTGGACACATCTGGTTTACTTCTCCGTCCCCCTCTTGATGGCACTTCTGGTTTTTTTTTGTTTTGGTTTTTTTTTTCCTTATAAAATTACAAGTTTTATTTCTTATTAGTAGTCATATCTCTCCTAGTTAGTGTACAATACCTCACTCAGTCTTCAACATATTCCATATTGGTTTCTAGAGTTACTCTGTCTTTCAGTGGCATGATGGCAAAAAGGGGAATAGCATGGTTGATTACATGCAAAGGGTCTTCTTGGAACAAGCCTGGGAGTCATTCTTCACTTTACATATCAATAGATGGCATTTAGTCACATGACTGTACCTTACTGCAAATTAAGCTGGGCTTTGTGGTTTAATTGTATTCCCATGAAGGAAAGAATAGAAGTTGAATAGCTTGGTAGTCTCTCTCATAGATAGCAATGATGCTGTGGTTGATTTTGAATAATAATATTCTAATAACTAAATTTACAAGTACATGACTTGTAAATTTATGGGTTTTCTTTGATTATTTTTAAAAACAGCATTCTATAAACACATAATTAATAGCATTAAAATAAATATAATGTTTCCTTCTTTCATGAAATAAATCCTGTATGATATTTGAAGCAATATTAACTTATATTTATGAATTATATACTTATATGTACTATGATTTGCTTTTCTTATAGGAACTTGCTTAAATTTTTCTTCATAGTAGCATAGTTTTAAAAACTAGCATAGAATGTTTACCTCTTTCATAAAAACATTTAAACATTTGTTTTCTCAGATGTGAGGTTATAAAACATACATGCACATTTGGTATTTTCTTGGGTATGCCATATATGTGAATATAGCAGTAATATAAAATATTTACATGCATGCAAGATCATTTTTTTAATTTTTAAATTTATTTATTTTTTTAAATTTCTTTTCAGTGTAACAGAATTCATAGTTTTACACCACACCCAGTGCTCCATGCAATGCGTGCCCTCCACTATACCCACCACCAGGCTCCCCCAACCTCCCACCCCTCACCCCTTCAAAACCCTCAGGTTGTTTTTCAGAGTCCATAGTCTCTCATGGTTCATCTCCCCCAATTTCCCTCAACTCCCTTCTCCTCTCCATCTCCCCATGTCCTCCGTGTTATTTGTTATGCTCCGCAAATAAGTGAAACCATATGATAATTGACTCTCTCTGCTTGACTTATTTCACTCAGCATAATCTCTTCCAGTCCCGTCCATGTTGCTACAAAAGTCGGGTATTCGTCCTTTCTGATGGAGGCATAATAC